>JBBPMO010001419.1:0-10097 GCA_038090315.1 Xanthoconium stramineum
TAAGATCATGGGTTGTGGGTATGGGTACCCTGGGTCATGGGTACCCTGGTCCCAACCCTTACCCATACCCATAAGTACCCATACCCACAACCCATGGTGGGTAACCAGTACCCATGTCTTTCCCTAGGTAGAAAGCACGCACCAGTAATCCCATGACTATCCGACTGTTACCGTTAACTGCACAGCCATGTAAGGTGACTCGGAAGTAACAGACAAACTGCATGACTAACCTATCCACACTCTGTAACAATAGAGCCTGTACTCGTACATCAGTCATGAATCATCTCGATCCGCCATCAAGAAGCTCACACTTGTACACCAAATACAACGAGTATCTTCGAAAGGTCAAATGCATGCCACTCTTGAACAGTAGATAGGATACCATACTGATGCAAGGGAACCTGTCTGTGCAGGCGAAGTGAGTCACGTGATTGTGAGGGCAAAGCGAATAATTTGCTCACAGGAGTCTCCCTGTATCATGAAAGGTAACACCGTGACTTGAGTGGCTATCAAAGCTACTGAAATAAGGAACTCACCAAGTCGCCCCCACCATGCAAGCATATGCAAGATTTCGATGACAAGTTATGAATTGTTGCCATACAACTCCAACTGTCATCACACTGTAAAATAGACCAATGACTCTGAGGTTCAGATCAGTGAACCTCAGGAACAGGAAGCAAGCGTGAGCAGTCACAGGACAAACAATACCTGTGTTGATAAGCACACAACCCCATTGCAGATCAGAATCGATGCTCACCGCCATTCTCAGCAATGGATGTTCGTTGGGAAACCATCGAATGTAGGCATAGGTTTGACCCAAGGATATGCCTGTCAACCTATTGTGGCCAGATTTGAGAGCTGCCATGGGGTTATTGAACATGGGTACGGACACCATTTCCAACACAAAACCTTAATGGCTGTAGTACATCTGGAAAAGCATTTCTGCTACATAGCAAGGCCCACACTATATAGGAATGCTCTTGCTATATAGCCCTATGTAGCACAAGATTAACTACATAGCCCTATATAGCTCCTGTCCTGCTACCTGATGCTATGCGCGCTATCGTGGCTCATCGCCTCAAACCTGTTAGTCATACCCTTTGTGTAGCATCCCATAGCACATCGCATTGTCATGCTCAGATGCAAACACTCCACTGGCATGTCACATGCCACAACTGGATGGCTCACGTGTGTCGTGCGCTTGTGCTGTCCATGCTGACTTGGTTGGTTTTCGGCTAGTGGTTGCCGCATTTTGAGTCGTTTCAACTTATACTGTGTGCCACTCATTGCGCCATCCTTCCGGCCACCATTCCCATTATACAAAATGCTGTCGCCATCAATTTCGCACTTCCAACTGTGCCCAACGGCTCTCGACTCGACATGGTCACCCTCAGCACCTCCTAGCCCTTGCTCTCAACGTTGTGCACTCATTTCAATGATGCGCTCATTTTCCTCGCTCCTGGGACATACTACCCCATCGCATTAGGCGTCATTTACAACATTCTGGTGGTCCGAATTGACTTTGATGCCTCTGAGCTCAACCTGGTCACCTTTGGCACCTCCTAGCCCTTGATCTTGACGTTGTGTGTTCATTTCGATGACACACTCATTTTCCTTGCTCCTGGGATAAATCCCATTACATTTGATGTCATCTACAACATCTTGATGGCTTGAATTGACCTTGATGCCTCTTGAACTCGGCCTGGTCACCTTCAGCATCTCCTGGCCCTTGATCTCGACGTTACGCGTTCGTTTCGATGACACACTCGTTTTCCTCGCTCCTAGGACATATCACATTGCATTAGGCATCATCTACCACATTTTGGTGGTCCGGATCAACCTTGACGCCTCTCAACTCCCCCTGCTCACCTCTATGGCCCTCAGGGGCTCTATTCCGATCTGGTGTGTTCATTCCATCGATGCACTCGTTTATGACATTTACAGGACATTCCTAGTGCCTGTGGGCATTGTTTGGTGTAGCCGCTTCGCCGCCTGGGTCGTCCAGTTTGTTTTGAGCTCCCTGAGGTGATTCGTCCTCCTCCCTCTGCTCCAAGTGTTTTCCCCGAGTTCTGACACATTTCACAGCTTTTCCAGCACGCATCTACCATTCTCATCATGGTTTGACGCTCCCAACACATCCGTTTCACCTCCCAGGTCGTCCATATTGCCCTCCTTGGTAGGTATCTTACATTTATTCACTTCGACTGTTTGCTGACTCGTTCTGACGTGTTTTGCAGGTTTTTCAACATGTCCTCACTGTCCTCGACGCATCCTGACACCTGACTACTCGTTCTCCATCCCACTGTGTCTTTTCGAGCCTGAACGCTCATCCTCAGCCCCCACTGTTTTCATCCAAGCACACTCACTCGTCCTTCACCTCCACCATGTCTATCCAAGTGCGAACGCTTGTCCTCAGCTGCCACCACATCCTTTCGAGTGTGCACACTTATCTTTCACCTCCACCTTGTCCGTTTGAGCGCGAACACTCATCATCAGCCACCACCATGTTCACCTGAGCATAATCACTCATCCTTCATCTCTACCATGTCCATTCAAGTGCGAAAGCTCGTCCTTGGCCATCACCCGAGCACAACCACTTGTCCTTCATCTCCATTGTGTCTTTTCAAGCACGAACACTCATCCTTGGCTGCCACCATGTCCTTTCGAGCACAGTCCTTTGCCTCCACCATGCCCATTTGAGTGTGAACGCTCGTCCTTTGCTTCTGCTGTGTCTATCAGAGCGCAAATGCTTGTCCTCAGCTGCCACCACATCTCTTCGAGTATGCACAGTTGTCCTTCACCTCCACCGTGTCTATTTGAGCATGAACACTCATCCTCAGTCCCAACTGTGTTCACCCGAGCATCATTGCTCATCCTTGGCTACAACCACCCAATGCAATGGATTCTGAGGTAGGACAATGGGTGGGGCAGCAGGCAGCACAGGAGGTAGGGCAGGCATGGTGCTATGTAGTGGCAAGCATCAGTACAAGTACTACGAATAATAATAATAATTGATTATCTACAAAGGATGGCGCCTCGGGATGGATCGGAAAACGCGGGATGATACAAGCTGCAGGCCTAGTAGTAATGCTGTCACTGGAGACAGTGCTGCAACCATAGGCGAGACGTGCAGTTTCATGCCGTCGTTGTGTCAGTGACATGGTTACATGCGACTCGTGTAGCAGAAATTAGAATGATGGATATATAGCACTATATAGTGGGGGGGGGTGGCTACCATGCAAACACGTCTATGTGAGATATATAGCACTATATAGCTCCTGTAGCAACTACACATTTTCCAGATGTATCTTGCAAGCTGCATTCGCTGTGAAACTCACTGAGATGAAGGAGTACATCGACCAAAGAGTTTTGGAAGCAACCAGCCAGCAAGGGAAGTTGAAGGAAGAAGGAGATGAAGGCATTGGCAACGGCAAGGATGGTGATGACATGGAGATTGTAGAAGCAGTCGAGGCAAGTTTGCTTGCTTTCTCTGATAACAACTTGAAGGTTGGCCCATGTTTGTTCACTTCATGGTTAGAAAGAGGCTTATCACCGCATAGGCTGTCGTGAGAGTGGCATTTGAGCATTATCTTGGTGTTCCCAAGTTCACGGTAAAGCACTTACCTTTTTGGCCAGAGCCCAACGACAACGCAAACTGGCCAAAGGATGCGAGCACTAATGCGTGTCTTCTTTGTTTTCGGTGGAATGAAAACTATGACCATTCAGACAACTTCACTGCCCTGAAGACAATAATAAACTTCATTCATACCAAAGTATCAAGTTCTAGCAGTAGAACAGGTCTACTACACATGAGTATTAGGATAAGTAAGAGAAGTAGTAACTCACCTCAGTCGATGCCAAAGAGGGCGGAAACGACTGAGGTGTCAATAGGTGAAGTACAGACATATATAGTGCTATGTGGTGAAGGCACACTCGTACCTCAATGGGAATGAATGGAACAGGGTGGAATGAATAGTGTAGTAATGTCTATAAGGGGACTACCGAGTTTGGAACTGTGGGTTCCGACACTTCCGGTAGTTCCAGTCAGTTCTGTTACAATCTTCCTCGGAAGACGCTGGTACACCAGTCTTTTTCCTCAAACAGTCCTCTACCTTTCTGACCTAATTCCGTACTCTCGAACGACTGAGCACCAACTTTCCCTTCCAACATTGGTGACCTGTCTTGTTATCATCCTCACTGGACACCCTTGCGTCCCCGTTTCTCCTTCTGCTCTTCCCTTCCTGACTAGGATGCTATCACGTTATACCCCGGGCAATATCCATGGACCCGTTTCTTTCTTTGACGTTCTCTATCGTTCCTTGATGACGCGGCCCTCAGAGGTCCCTTGATCTATGTAGTCTAGTACACTGCCTTGTCGTCGTTCCATCCGTTTCTCCATCGTTCCATCACTGACACTGCCCCCATCATATCTCTCTTGTATTTATACCTGTCCTTTCGTTCCCACGTCTCCTTTCTTTCCTTCCTCACGTTTCTTCTACGCATCCACAAGGCACCTACTCCTATTGCCCTACCCTGTCACCTCTCGTATCTCTCTAGTGTCTCTTTCACTCTTGTGCAATCTATCAGCCGTTCGCTGAGAGACTCTGCCCAACACCTAAGTCAACTCCCTAGTCCCCAGTCACTGTCGATCTCCTAGTCCCTAGTCATTGTCGACCGTTCGTCGACTTCTTAGTCTTCAGTCACCGTCGGCCGTCCGTCGACTCTCTAGTCCCCAGTCACTGTCGACCGTTCGTCGACTTCCCAGCCTCTGATCATCGTCGACCATTCGTTGACTCTCTAGTCCCCAGTCACTGTCGACCGTTTGTCGACTTCCCAGTCTCTGATCATCGTCAACCGTTCGTTGACTCTCTAGTCCCTAGTTACTGTTGACCGTTTGTCGACTTCCCAGCCCCCGATCATTGTTGACCGTTTGTCGACTCTCTAGTCCCTAGTCACCGTCAACCCTTCGTCAACCCCCCTAGTCTCCTGTCATTGTTGTCCGTCATTCTCCTATTCCAGAGGACGTAGCGTCTCTTTGTGAGTACCTCCCTCTGAGAGCCTTCGACCTACGAAAGCTGCCTTCGTGTAACAAGTTCCGGGCGGTTCCGGTGGTTCCGGTGGTTCCGGCGATTCCGAAATTGTAGGGTTTGACTGGTCATACTGGTCCCGGATCTGGAAGTGGTATTTTGTCACAAAGGTACCTCCTTCTGTCTGGCGGCAGCTAAGGCCATTCAGGACATCAGTGAGGAAGACTTACAGCAACACATCATCAAAAAGTTTCAAGAGCTGCAGAAGAATCTCCGTCAGGCAAAACTGTTGATGACTCAGCATCCGAAAGCTGAAGATGCAAATGGAGATACAAGTATCGAGTCCATACTGAGTGGCAACAATGACTCAAAGGAGCCAAAAGATGAAGGGTTGTCCAAATCAAAGCACCAAAGTCGTCAGAAGGGGGTAATCTTGATCAATTTTTCTGCTGCTTTCACGACTGCTGACTTGGACATGTAGAAGCTTGATGTCAGGCTTCGCAAATTTGAAGCCTTACCTGTGGACTCATCATGGAAGGACCCGAAGTACAAGACTGTGCTCGTCTACCCCTTGATGTCAGATGATGAAGATGAGAAGGGTCCTGACGGAAAACCAACAGGAAGGTTTCTTTCCTGTCCACTTGCATGGCAGAGTGAAACAGTGAGTGTGAAACAGTGATCTACCTACATCATGATGACTCACTCCAGGACAACAGTTGACCAACTTTCTTGCTGCCATTGATGAAGTTGCAGATCCGGACCCAAAGAAAGGTTATGTTTCGCATGTCAAAGGTCCTTTGAAGGACATGTTTCCACCGGCGACACAGAAGATTGGATTTCGTGCACGGAGGTGGATGGTTTCTCTGGCATGGCTTGCTGCAAACCCTGATGCAGACAAGCCAATGGTCCTGATTGATAATGGTAAAGCTTGGGGCGATCCGAAGGACCCGGAGGAGATGATCCTTGCTCAGAAATGTGTCAAGGAAGTGAAACAAGAGGTCAAGGCACTGGCGAGAAAAAAAGTGAAGTTGGAAGAGACAGGTGGTAAAGGGAAGCAAAAAGTGAAAGAGACTATGAAGGAGGCGATGAAAAACATGTCTGCTGCTTCGGGGCTCATGGTCGCAGGTAGTAGTACTGGTCCAGGCATGGCTGCAGGCGAAGAAGCTAATAGCAAAACCACCTAAGGTGGGTTCTGAACGTCTTACTTACCATGGAACATGGCCAACTAATCATCATCATCCCATATCTCAGGCTCGGACCCACCCTTCAAGTTTTCAGACACATTACTTTATCCAAAGTCAAGGTAAAAACTCACATGGTTGAATGAGATTGAGACCCACAAGTCTTTCTTGATGACGTTCGAGTAGATTGGCATTAGTGCAAGGGGTGCAACGATGTGGGAAACCGAGATGATTTCATAATTGTCGAATATGTTGGCATACAATACATAGATGCCAAGAGTGCCTGCACTGTAATCAAGTTGATAGCATGTATACAAGACAGTGTAGAGAATCCAGTGTGATTATGATGTACTATAGATCCCATGGTAGCAGAGGGATATCGTTTCCAGCATGCAGTCGCTGTACCATAGCACAGACTTCAGGGACCTTGTTGAGGATGCCGATGACAAAGAGCACATATATTTGAACAGGATATCAGGCAGAGTTGTCTTGTGCCGAGAGGAATGCATAAGAATCAGACTGTGTTTTCACATTCATGACACAGCCATAGCGAATGCCATCCTTGCAGATATATGATAGAGCCCGAGCAACTTTTGTAGCAATGAAGGGGACGCCATCTTCAATGGAGTGATCGTCAATGAGATTGACATTAGGCCACAGCTGGTGACTGTATTCTAGTAAGAGGCGATACATGATTCCTTGTGGGCCATATGCTCGCAAGTTGATGAATTTTGCAGTCCGGAGTGGTAAGCGGATACCGTCAGCAGTGGCTTCACTTTGATATATTGTGATCTGCGTCATCATGCTTCCACGGTCGTGTGCTTGAGTCTTGATGATGCTGTTGATCATCTGTTTCTCGAGCAGGTGAGCGTTGGAATGCAGACAAAGAAGATACTCGTAGATTAGATGTGTCTGCACCCAACTACGCATCAAAGTTAGCTCCATGTGACCACCATCATGACCATTGTGATTGACACGCTCCAACATGCCATTGAAGCGCTCGAATGCAAACAGCCACCACAAGTAAACAGGGCCCAGTCTCTTGATCATCTCAGCAATATGCATTGATGCGTGGTGATTAATTGTCAAGGTGATATTTGCTCACAAGCAGCACTGACAATATTCCGCCAGAAATTGCTGTCCAGTGCAAGCCTGTGCCATTGAGATTGTGTGAGTTGCCAGGAGGCGAACTGCAGCACACAGGAGGAGGATAGTATCATAGAGCTGGTGACAGTTGCGCTTGAACTGGGGTGGATTTTTCACATTTGGCAGTATTGGAGGTTCTTGGTCAGGGATTGTATCGTTCTCAGGGTCCCTCCATGCCCACCATAACAAAACAGGAGTAACAGCCAGAAGTCGTCGCCATTCATTTGCTTTTTTGAGGCTTTGGTTCTCACCAAGCTATGGAAATGGCAAGAGCAAGTACAACATCATTAAAAGAAGACATACATTTTTGGGTAGTCATGTAATATGGGATGGCCACTGAATGGCATTTATGAGTGTCTCGAAATGTTGCCGTGGTGAGTCATCACATGAGCTTCCTGAGAGCATATAGCCAGCAAATAGAACTCGGGTAAAGAGATGGGCAATGATACCTAAATGACGTAGAGTGGTCATTTACGTGTACTGTCTGGTTCATGCATGAGTTCACTCACCCAAGAAAATACAGTGCATGAAATCTAGTGCTGTCTTCAAAGATGGGAACCATCCAGTGATCAGATTCAATATGCACCATCTCATACCATGGTCGTCAAGAATGGCCTTCTGCTGAGCAGGGTTAGCATTCCGTGAGTAGAATGCTTGACATAGTAGATGTGAATCGTCTGTTGATGTCCATGAGAAATCATACCCATCTGGACGATTGACTTTGCATCAGCAAACCGACCCGTTCAATTAGCCGATGCCACAGAATGTTAGCGCCACCTAGCCGGGACACCAGCTGTGCCATTCTAGGGTAGGCTGTCACGCCTAGGCGGAACGCGGAGTGTTTTGACGGCAATCTCGGCAAGGGCTAAGCACATGCCACACTGTCTCGTCTGTCCCAGAGTGGCACAGTATGTTGGGTTAATTGTCAGAACGCAGGCCGACGACGGGTTTGCGAGGCTGAAGACAATACTAGTACTAGTGCGTACGTAGTCCGAACAATGGTACACTCGTATGTACTACTAGTGGTAACATATGTAGCACCATAAATATATACTAGTGGTGCTCGATGGGTTACTATGCCAGATCAACATCAATTGGGGAGTGACTCGGCAAAGGTTGTGGTTGTTCTAAATTTGTGAGTTAGCATATCACGCAGTGTGAAGTAAAGTCGATACAATACCAGACAAAAGTAGTGAATAGTCTTGTTGCATTGTGTACTCAGATGCCACAGTTTGACTGTTTTTCCAGATCATGAGTCGAACACGTGCGAGAAACTTGTCCGCAGCGAGGAGGTCATTCCGTGTCCTTTCCAAGAACATATGGTTATATTGTAGGGCCAGAGTGTTATGGCAAATGATTTGATGCACGAGAGTCTTGCGTGCGAGGAGGATGCGGCGATCGGCACGAGCCCCCTCAAGCAAGAGGTAGGCTTCCCGAGAGTTGCGTGGACGAGGGATAGAATGGTCCATTTTATCATATTTCTGCAACAAAACGTTAGCGACGGTAATTCAACCAGCGAAGTCCAAGCTGTTTGAGCGTACATTGTGCGGGGTAGGATCGCCGTCATCGTCGAGGAGTGAGCAGTCGACCTCGTCGACGGGATGTGAACCATCATCCTGGGCCGAGGGACAAACATTTGGGCTTAGAGGGGATTGGCGGTCGAGGAAGCCTTGGTAAATTGGGGATATGGCATGATGTTCGAGGGCAAAAAACGGTGATAAATGAAAAGCTTCATCTGATGTGGGTTGTTGGAGAGGACTCGAATGCAGGGCATTCGTAGTTGCTTGACATGGAGATGAATTCCTACTCATCGTGATGATGGTCTAACAGCGAGTCGACGAGAGGGAGCATAAGTTAACTAACATGTGTTCATTACGTAGGCGAGCGCAAACCTTTCTTACACAGCATTGTGGTCTCTCTCCCCCTTACTTCCCAATGCCTAAAGCGAAGAAAAATCGTGGAAAACTCAAGAACATTAGCTGTCCGCAATGTGGGAAGAAGTTCTGTTCAGAGACTGCCGTTCTTCAACATATGAACCAGCCGATGGGCCTTTGCTATGCTGCTAAGTGGTATCAGGACCACTCGAATGCTTCTCGTGATCTTCTCCAAGACAAGTTCACCCGTTTTGATGTCATGGAACCTGACGTATCTCGCTACGCTGATACAGATGCTCAACCAGATGCTAACTATCCTCCATGACCTCCGCCTTCCAGCCCGGAGGTGTCCATATGGGATGACAAGGACTCGGGATACATCGAGATGGACCTAGACGACACGGACATTCAGCAAACATTCACAGAGACCTTTCCGGGATGTAGTTGATCATATTCCGGCGGTATCACGTTCATGGATTCATTCTGGCAAGACAAGTATTCCACGGAACATCAAGAGAACTTATATTTTCCCTTTGCTTTGGGCGAAGAGTGGGAATTCTCCTCCTGGTGCTCACGCTTGGGACTTAGCATGACTGCTGTCGACTCCTTGTTATCGCTGAGCATCGTAAGTCGCAAAAATTCACATCTTGAACAGTGCCTGACAAAATACCACTTCCGGATCCGGGACTGGTATGACCAGTCAAACCCTACAATTTCGGAATCGCCGGAACCACCGGAACCACCGGAACCGCCCGGAACCATCTGGTTCCGACTGGAACTGACTGGAACTACCGGAAGTGTCGGAACCCACAGTTCCAAACTCGGTAGTCCCCTTATAGACATTACTACACTATTCATTCCACCCTGTT
>JBBPMO010001420.1:0-10081 GCA_038090315.1 Xanthoconium stramineum
GTTGTCGTCCAAGGCTGAGGACCGTGAGATCGGTGTTTTCTTTGGAATGGGAGAAGAGGATGTCTGTGTGGGCTTTCCATCAGATGGTTCCTTTAATATTTGCGGTTCCATCCACATTGTATGCTCGAATGGATTTGGGGAGGCGTTGTAGGGGGAAGTTTGCCTTGGACAGAAGGCCGATGTCAATGAGGTTTCCAGTGGCGCCACAGTCAATGAGGGCAGTGGTTTCGATGATTTGTGTTCCAGTAGCCAATTTGATAGGGAGACGAATAGTTTGTTCATTTGGCAATGCTACTAGTACATGGGACAGGTCATGGGAAGAAGATGTCGAGGCGACTTCCCGTATCAAAAATCCTCATTGTCTGGGAAGGTAGTGGCCACAGCCACCTCTTCTCCATCATCCTCATAGCAGATCTTCAAGGTCTGGAGGATGTCTTCAGGGGATTTGCCTTTGGTGGTGAGATTCTGGATGTAGGTGTTGATGGGGGTGACAGGAGTAATGGTGGCAGCAGTGGTTACAGAGGGTTCAGAGGTTTCAGTGTTTCTGACTTGTTGGGGGCGGTAATTCCCCTTGGGTTTTCTGGGTGTCTGAGAGGACCGGCATTCATTTGCACTGTGTCCCTTCTTGTGGCATCTGAAACAAAGTCCTTCTCTGATGCACCGGGCTCGGTTGGCTGGGGAGAGCTTTTTTAAGTGAATGGTGTTGATGTCCATGGCGTCAGGATCTTTGGTAGAGCGTGAGTTGGAGGAGAACAAGGAGAGTGGTTAGCCTTGTCCTTTTTTGAGAGCTATGATACGGGCTTTTTGCTTGTGGAAGTCAATGGCCTTTTCCATCCAAGCTTTGAGAGTGGTGGGAACTTTTTCCATGGAGTAGATCATGGTGGCGAGTTGGATATCTAATCCTTCAGCAAAGCGTCTGTGTATTGCTGGGGTATCGCCAGCGTTGGATTGTGCCACTAAGTATTGGAATTTGGAGAGGTATGTCTGGAATCCGTCATCCTTTCGAGTGGAGATCTGTTTCAGGTCTTCAAGTTCATCCCTGGCCATCTCATCTGTGTGATATGGGTAGAACATGTCAGCAAACACTTTCTTTACATGATTGAAGTCTTTGTCCGATGTTTTGACATTCGCATCAGCGAGAATACACAGCCAGGTGTCTGAGAAATATTTTCCTCGTCCCTTGCTCATTCTGTTGAGCAGGGTCACCGATTTGACATTGTCTGTGGTGAAGGTGGAGGGGTTGACTCGAAAATACGCTTCCATGGCGTTTACCCATCGGTTAGCGTCTTCAGTTTCTCCAGAGAAAATTTCAGGGAGGGCATCCCTAACTGCGTTGGTGCTAGTGGTGGTGGACATGGGGTTCGCTGGTGGTGGGACTGGGTTGGCAGGGGGTTGCAGTGGGGGAACTGTGGTTGGGAGTGCAAAGATCGATGGGGTGGTTGTCGGTACGACAGAAGGCACTGTGGTTACTAAGGGGGTGACTGGTGGTAATGGGTTGGTTACTGGAATACTGGGCTGGGAACCAGAGGGTGGCAGTGGGGTAGTGCGCTTGGGTGGTGAGGGCAGTGATGCAGGGTTGACTGTGTATTGACATCCTAAAACTCTTTTAGAGGATGAGGAGGAGTCCGTTGGGGTACTGGGTCTAGTGGGGGACTGTGTTCGAGGGGTGACTGCAAGGTCCAAGGGGTTCTGGGGTGTTCCGGTTTCTTCCGAGTCATCAGGAGCTCAGAAAACTTTCTTGGGGTGCTGGGGGAAAATCTTGGGTTGGCTGGGGTGGTCCTGCTCCTAAATAGGAGGGACAAAAAGAGATTCTTGTTCTTTTGTTACGCGAGTCGACAGACTTACGTTGAGGTCAAGGATACTTACTCTGAGGGAGGTACTCACAAAGAGACTCTGCGTCCTCAAAGCAAGGCTAGAGTTATGAACAAGAGACGAGGGGACTAGGTCACAATCAGATGGATTGCAGATTTGTAAGACTGATGCTGTGATTGCGTAGAACAAGAATGAGGAGACAAGTACAGGCTGAGCGGGTATTTAAGTACTACGGATTACCTAAGTGGAAAGTTGTAGAACTGTGTGGAAGGTAGGGGAAACGTGGTTACCATGAGAGAGGTAACTAAGGAGGGAGACAGTCCTGTAGAACAAGGTGATACTAAAGAGGAAGTACAAGAGGAGAGGAATAGGATGGGAGAGCAAGTAAGTATCAATCAGTCTCCTCGTAGGAAGGAGCAAAAGAGAAGTAAGGACGTCATATTACAGAGATGAGGAAAAACACGTGGGAGATGAAGGAAATTGTAACACCCTCATGTATCGTAAAGTATTCCTTAGTCTTGGATATATTTCTGCATCGAGCGACATAGCGATTCACTTTGAGTCGTTGTTGTTTGAGTCCTGACATTATATCCAAGACTATTACTCAACCTCTATCTCTCTGTCGCTCATACTCTTGCCTTCAGTGCACCACTTCAGTTGCACACATTGTTCTTAACCCTCAACCCTATCCTCTTAAAGCGCACTTCACACCTCCTCTCCTTGCTGTGGTTATAGCCAGATCCCAGGCTTAAGGGAAATCCTTCTGTGTTGGTAAACATAGGCAGACCACAACTGCACCCACTGTGATAGTCCTAAGCCGACTCTGTGTGTAACCAGAGGGGACACATACACTCGTCCGGCATCATAAATAAGGATAATGTTGCTTCCCCATAGTGCACTAGGGGCGTATTAGCAGAGCGTTAAAGGCTGCTACATAAAGGGGATCCGATAACCCTTACTGTTTGCATGATTACAGTTATTGTCATGTCGTAATACCTACGTTATGTTACGTTTAGGCCTGGTTACTAGCCGTTCGTCGTATACTGGGAGTGTCTTTAAAGTATTCTCCGGTCAGGTCCATATCGAGAGTGTCATTCAAGTAGTCTTTGATATGTAGGGAGTGTCCTTGAGTAATCTCCTACTGGATGTGGTTCGCACTGAGTAGAGTATCCTAGGGAGGATCTCACGAAGAGTCGCAACGTCCTAAGAGAGCCGTTCCGGGTAAGGGAAGGCTTCAGACGAGAGGGTCTCAAGGCGAACCTTGGAAGACTAGAAACTAGGCTGGATTGCATAGAACTAGCTAAGGAACAAACGAGAGGTCAAATGACCTTATATAGTACAGAGCGGAGAGGGAATCGGAGCTCTAAGTAAGGTTCAGGGTAGGCTACCACATCGCTGAACCAATAGGAGAAAGAGATGGAGAATTGTACGACGTAGAAAGGGGAAATGGAGCGGAAGGCCGGTGCTGTGTAGCGAATGTGGAGCAGCTGCGGAATCTAAAGAGGAAAACATACGAGGAACTAAATGGAGACCAGCGGACCGAAGGACCGGTGGAAGAGCGAAATGGATCAAGACGAGAAAGGTGAAACAAGAAGATGTATCTATTATTGGGGGCGGGGTTCCGTCTAGGAGAACGAGGAGTCGGGGATGAATGTGGACAGATCTAGATGTCGGTCCGGCGATGCGAGGAATTCGTCAATGGAGAAATAGGGTGTTCTGTCGGGGGAGAGGAAAATGTAGGGTATATCATGTAGGGGCACGAATTCCGTAACATTACCCTCCTCGTAAGAATGATTCACCGAATCAGAAAGTGCCATCGTCCAAAGTGTCTCCCTCGTCGGGGAGGTCGAGGCGGGCGGGGCAGCCCGAGAGGTTGTGCCCAGGGGCGGCCGTGTTGCATCCAGAACAGATGTATTGTGGGCAGTCAAGTTTGAAATGGGTTCGACTGCCGCAGGAGTAACAGGATAGGAGTCGGGTTCGGGGACAACGACGGGGGGTGCGAGCAATTGGTGCTGGAACGGGGGTGGGGGAGGGGGATCGTCGAAGGTTGGGAGGTCTACCCTCCACAAGGGCTCTAGCGATCCTGGAAGCAAGAGCAGAAAGGCCGCAGATGGAGGGGTTTCGGACGTCAAGGGAAGGAGTGCTGGAGTGGTTACTTGACGGCGAAGGAGATCCATCGCCATTGGTAGAGTTAGGTCCCGGGCTATTTCCAGCTGGAGACGTAGTGGGAAGATTGCTGGTGTTGCCGCTATCAAGGTAGATAGCAAGGTCGGGTCCAGAGAGGGAGCGTAAGACTCTCTCGATGGTGGTGATGGCGATGTCGTCAGGAATCGCCGCCAGGATTCCGCAGAATCCCAGGTTGGATAAGAGGTCGAGCGTCTGCCCACGGATGTCAAGGACGAGTCGTCCCATCTGTCCGTCGTATTCATCATAGGGGGCAGGTTTCTTGGCGTAGAAGTTTCGGAATGCGACATAGGTCCGGAACAGGTCGATGGCGTTTCTAATAGCAGGGGAGTTTCGGACAGCTGCCCTGGATTCGAGGATGCGGGCGAGGGAGGGAGTTTCGAGGAAGCAGGTGAATAGGAGATTCCTCTGAAGGTTGGGGAGAGAGAGGAGTTGTTCGGAGGAAGGCATAGGGAGCCCAGGACGGGCGACAACCCTAGTTCTTATAGAGGAGTGAAAGAGACTAAAAAGGTTTTATTGCTCCCTTCCGGCTATAGGAGGCGAAACGGTGTCGGGAGGGCGGAACTCCGTGCGAGCGCTAAGGCCTTCGCCAGCGGAGTTATTCCAGGACCTTTTAGGCATCGGATTGGTTTCCCCATCCGGTGTTCTCCCATTGGTCTGTTGAGTACCGCCAGTCCGGGCGGCGGATCGAGGAAGGCCATGCGAACAGAAGTTCGTAGGGTCTTCCAGAGATGGAAAAAGATAGTACTATGGGGTGACTAGGTAAGCGAAGGCGAGAAATAAGAAAGAGACAGAGCAGGACGCAGACGAAGACCATTTCAGCGGTGGTGAGGGTGAGCTGCATGGTGGTCGTGGTCAAGGGCTGTCTGGGGAGGCGAAGACGTTTTTCTTTCGAGTTTTATAGGCACGAACGAGGTACTTGGCGTGAGCGAGATGGGAAAGTGGTTCCCAGGTGTCTTCCGATGGGGGATAGCCTTCCCATCGGACGCGGAATTGTCGGTGGGAGGTGGAGCCCTGATGGGCGATGATGGATTCCACGGTGTATTCTTCTTCTCCTTGGACAACGGAGGGTGGAGGAGATAGGAAGTTCGGGCCGTGTTCGGGAGTTTCGCGATAGGTGGATAGGAGGGAAGCATGGAAGATGGGGTGCATCTTCCATGTGGGAGGAAGTCAGAGTTTGTAGGTGGAGGGAGATAGAACCTGTTCTATTTCGAATGGTCCTTCTCTTTTGGGTGCGAGCTTTTTTGATTCGTAATGAAGTTTGAGGTTTTTGTTATCTAGCCAGACCTTATCTCCGACTTTCCATGGGGAGAAGCGGGAGTTTATGCGGTCTTTCATGAGAAGGGCGGCTTTTTCATGGGCGGCGATGGCTTCTTTCCGAGCTTCGGAGAGAAGGGTGAGGCGTTTTTCCAGTTCGGGGAGGAAGGTTTGTCCGATCTTTGGGTAGGCACGGGGTTCATAGCCCATGATGAGAGAAAAGGGGGTGGCGTTGGTAACGGAATGGGTGGCGGCGTTATGCGCGAATTCTGCCATAGGAAGGAGTTTGGACCATTTAGATGGTTGATCTCAGGTAAAGATCCGAAGGTACGTTTCTAGTTCTTGGTTAACCCTTTCGGATTCGCCGTCAGTCTGGGGGTGATAGGCGGTGGAGAGGGCGATGTCGTAGTCAAGAAGGCGGGCGAGTTCTCGTGCGAAGGCGGAGGCGAATTGGGGTCCCCGATCGGAAATTACTCGATCATGGAGGCCAAAACAAGGGAAGATGTGTTGGAAAAAGATCTCGGCAATGTCCGCTGCGGAGGCAGTTTTGTGGCAAGGGTGGAAAATTACCCCCTTCGAAAGACCATGGTCTACCACGACCAGAATAGAATCATACCCGTGGGAGAGGGGAAGGTCGGTGATGAGATCCATGGAGATTTGCTGGAAGGGTCGGGTGCATTTGGACGAGATAGGGGCTAGTGGGGGGTGGCTTGGGTGGGTGTTTACCTTATTGGCTTGACAGGTAGCACAGCCCGCGATGAATCTTCGGACCAATGTGGTCATGCCCGGCCACCAATAGTCTTTTTGGAGCAAGGAAATGGTGTGGAAGTACCCGCCGTGGGCGCCGGCAAGGGATTCGTGGAGTCCTTTGATCAGGGGGTGGCAGGCGGGTTCGGGGATGTAGAGGCGACCCTTATAGTAAAGAGTGCCTTGGTCGAAGTACCAGTCCTCTGGGGAGGAACGGGGTAGAGGGACGGTGGATGCTTCCATGGCAGCGAGCGCATCGATGACGAACTGGTCAGAAGGGGTGGATTCGGCGATCTTAGATGCGAGGGAGGCATCGAGCATATTGATATGCAGGTCAGGAAGGAGAACTTGTTCCGTGTTGTCGGAAGAAGTGTCCACCTCGTCTTTGCGGGACAGGGCGTCGGCCGGTCCCATGGCGGCGCCTGGGGTGTGGTTCCATTCCAAGTCGTAGTCTTGGAGGAACATTTGCCATCTGGCTTGACGACAGGATAAGCACTGTGGCTTTTTGAAGTAAGTGAGGTTCTTGTGGTCGGTAATAATTGTGACCGGGTTGGTAGTGCCGGTAAGATATTGGCGCCATTCGGTTAATGCGTGTATGACTGCGAGGAGCTCTCGGTCATAGATGTCGTAGTTCCGTTCAGTGGGGGAAAAGGTTTTGGAGAAGTAGGCACAAGGATGAAGGTCTCTGTTGGAGTCCTTCTGCATGAGTACGCCACCAGAGGCGGTGAGGGATGCATCAGTCATGACGAAGAAGGGTTTGTTGTGATCGGGGAAAGAGAGTACTGGTTGCTTCAGAAACGCCTCCTTTATTTTTGCGAAGGCAATTTCATGATCCACCGACCATTGCCAAAGGGCATTCTTGTGAGTGAGGGAAAGTAGAGGTTTGGCTAGGTTCGAGAATCCTGGGATGAACTTCCGGTAGAAGTTGCAAAATCCGATGAAGGATCGGACTGCTTTCACATCTTTAGGAGGGTTCCAGTTTTTGATGGCAAGTAGTTTGGTAGGGTCCATCTTGATGGCTCCTGCGGAGACGAGGAGGCCAAGGTATTCTACCTCGGCGGAGTCGAAGGAACATTTCGAGAGTTTGAGGGCTAGTCGCTGTTCGCGGAGGCATTGTAGTACGCGTTTGGTGCGTTCTTGGTGTAGGGCTGGGTCGTCTTTGGAATGGATGAGCATGTCGTCCATATAAATGATTAGCCATCCTTCGTCGATAAAGTCTTGGAAGGTATGGTTCATGTATGCCTGGAAGGTGGCTGGGGAGTTGCAGAGTCCGAAGAACATGACCGTTGGTTCGTAGAGACCAAAGGGGGTGGAGAAGGCTGCTTTCCAGCGATCTTCCGGGCGGATGAGGATGTTGTTATATCCCCATCGGATGTCGAATTTGGTGAAGATCTTGCTTCCTTTTAGTTTGTCTACTAGTTCGGATATGAGGGGTAGGGGATAGGCGTTTTTGGTGGTATGGGAGTTTAGGTAGTGGTAGTCCTGGCACGGGCGAAGGGTTCCGTCCTTTTTGGGGACGAAAAAGAATGGGGAGGCTTGTGGTGATTGGGACGGGGTGATTCTTCCATTCTTCAGGTGTTCTTCGATGAAGGCTTTGCATACTTTGGTTTCCGCCGGGTTGAGTGGATAGTTTTTTGCTCGTCGAGGGGTGAATGAGTCTTCGAGTTGTATGGCATGATCGAAGGATCGAGACGGGGGTAATCCGTCTGTATCTTTTTGGGAAAAGACGTCCGCAAATTCCTTATAGGTATCCGGGAGGTCTCTTTCGGCTTTCTTCGCTTGTTGGGCGATATCGGTGGAGATAGTCATCTTTCTGATCCCCAGGGTTACGGGAAGGTGTCAAATGTGTCGAAGGTGGAGTTGTTCCAGTTTGGAATGAGGGTCTAGTTTTAGATATCGAACGAGATATCGTTGGTAAGTGGCATCGGGGGATCGTGTCTGGGGACATTTCTTCCGGAGGGGAGGTGGACTTTCCCAGTGGTCCAGTTTATTATTGGGTTGGCATCTCGTAACCACAGAAGTCCTAGGATGAGGTTCTCATTTCCTAAGTGAAGAAGGTGGAACCATTGGGTTTCTTCTTTTTCTCCGATGCGGAGAGTGAGTTTGGTTCGAAAGCGGATCATTCCTTTTTGGTTGGGGGATCCGTCAGCATTGTGGGCGAGTATGGGGGAGGGGAGTCGTTCTTTTGGCCAGTTGTTTCTGGCTACGAAATCGTGGTCAATGAAGTTCCCGGTTGCTCCTGAGTCTAGGAGTGCTCGGGTGTCGGCGATTTTTCCTAAGGAACCATGGTAGAGAGAAACGGGGAGTTCAATAGATTTGGAGGTTCTACCGGTTACAAAGATTTGTCTAATATGGGAAGAGGGCGCCGCTCCTTCTTCCCTGGCTAAAAATCCGTCTGGGGAATTTCTTCATTGAGGCGAATTGTGTTTATTTGCTCGCCTTGTTCGTCGACGGAATTGTCGAAGAGTATTTGTAGGGACTTCAGGACGTCTTGGTTGGAGAGGTTCCTGTTGCTGCGTATGACGTTTAGGTAGGATTCTACCTTGTCAATTGGTTTGGTAGGGGGTACCGGTGTTGTGTTGGTATTCCTAATGTTGTGGGGTCTCTGATTTCGAGGAAGGTACGTTCGGTTGGGAGGTTTGCTTTTTCCTCCCAGGTGATTCCGGGTGGAACACCCTACTTTGTGGCAGATGAAACATTTGTTGTTTCGGATGTGTTCAGCGCGTTGGGTGGGGGAGAGGTAGATTCTGTCTACGTCCATTGCCATGGGATCTTTGGCGGACTTCTTAGGTCCAGAGTGAGCGGGAGTGTATCCTTGCCCGCTTCGGAGTTTCTTCATTCGCAAGGTGGCGTCGAAGAATTGGCCTGCTTTGTGTAGCCATAGTTTGTGGGTGGTTGGTTCTTCTTGGAGGGCCGTCATTTTGAAGGCCAAATTGGCAGAGACCGCTTTTCCTAAGAGGTCGATTAGGATGTGTTCGTCGGTGACTCCGGATCGAGCCACTTCAATTTCAAATTCAGATTTGAATTTGTGGAAGTCTCCGTTGAAGGGAGGGTCTTCCATTCTCATGGTAGACAGGGAGTGTCGAGAGCGTGAGGCTCGGTCGGTGGGGATGAATTTCTCTACAAAGTCCGCTTCGATTTTATCGAAGGTTCAATCTTCATCTTTGACGTTTGGATCGGCGCAGGCTATAAGCCATCCTTCCGAGAAGGATTTTCCTCTTCCTTTGTCCATTTTGTTCAGGAACGCAAGGATCTTGTTTTTCTCCTGGTAGAGAGACGGGTTGAGGGCGAAGTAAGCCTTCATTTGGAGAAGCCATAGATTGGCATCTTCTTCAGTTCCGGAGAAGTTTCCAGGTAGTCCGGCTTTTAGTTCTGGTATTTCGTCTTCTTCGTCAAGTTCGATGGGTTCCGGGTCGTTTGGTTCCGGGTTTGGGTGCTCTTGTAAGTAGCTTGCTACTATCGCTCTTCTCTCTTCGAAGGTGGCGCGGGCGTAGGTAGTCCGAAAAACTTCCGGAGTGGATGTTTGTTCAGGGATAGGTGTGTCTTCGGGGGGAATGGTGATGGAGGCAAGTCTTTCGACGGGTGGGGCAGGGGCTAGGGGGGGAGAGGTGGTTCGGAAGATCCCAGTAGGTAGGGTGGGGCAGAGGGTGGGTATAGCAGGGGAAGGGGTGCGTCGTTGAGAGCCCACGATTCGTTGGTAGGGGGAAGACACTGTGGGAGTTATCTGGGTGGGGGATTCCTTGATTTTGGGGGAGCTTTCGGCAGGTTCGGTTTCGGGTGAGGAATCCGAATTATGCGCCAATAAAGCTGCTAGATTGATTCGCCGCGTGATGAGGGGGAGGTACTCCTAGCGTGATAGCTGGAGTATTTAGAGAGCTAGTTCTTTTGTTACGTTTAGGCCTGGTTACTAGCCGTTCGTCGTATACCAGGAGTGTCTTTAAAGTATTCTCCGGTCAGGTCCGTATCGAGAGTGTCATTCAAGTAGTCTTTGATATGTAGGGAGTGTCCTTGAGTAATCTCCTACTGGATGTGGTTCGCACTGAGTAGAGTATCCTAGGGAGGATCTCACGAAGAGTCGCAA
>JBBPMO010001421.1:0-10077 GCA_038090315.1 Xanthoconium stramineum
AGGATTCGGAATACTGTATGAAGTAGCGGAGAAATAGCACCGTTTGGTTCGCTTTGTCACGTAATCACCAGCGATATGACGAACGCCAAATTTTAGGTAATCATTGGATTTTCTGATGCGAAAACTTGAACGAGCGATCAGATCAGTTAAATTCAGTGTTCAAAGGCCTCGGCACGTACCGTGGTCACCACTGTGCCATCTTCGAGTATATCTTTGTGCTGGAGGAGCTCGTACCCGAATATCTTGGGTAACAAAATACGCCACCCCGCCCAGTAAACGGCTCCAGCAAACATCACCCCAATGACAACGAGGCAGTACCTATTGTTACCCATGCAGCTCAGCGTGCATCCTCGAAGAAAACATGGCATGCGACATACAGATAATAAGGTAGAGGGGGCGTGTCTCCTACCCCTTTGGCTGGGCGCATGAATGGTGCGACGAGCACTACAAGACGTTGTGCCTCAGTGACTTCTGTGGAGCTTAGAAAAATATGGTACCCACGGAACATGGTTACAGCGAGATAGAAAAATGCGAGTGGCAACCAGACTGGGACAGCGTGAATCAGTTACCGCTTCTCTCAGAGTGAAATCTAGGTATTTACCTTTGAATGGTCTGGGGACATCTGGCCTCCTCCAGCGCATCCAAAAGAGACCCTACACAATGGTCATCGTACATGGAAAAGGAATTCGGAGCGAGGAGGGATGACATACGATGACAACGAAGAAGTTGATAATTTGAATAGGGTATCCTTCCACATCTAATATGAAGGGATATACGACCTCGGTGGGTAGTCCGAGAATCACAATGACCTACGCCCGTAGTTGAATAAAATCGTGCCTTGGAGATGGCCGAGATCGTGTACTCACTGAAGGGATCAAATGAATGATGAGTCCGGGTAGCGGTGACTCTCCTGTAGGCCAATTTGACGCCCAGAATTTGTTGCCGAATGGAAGAGGGATCCCCTCCTTGGCAAGTTCTATTTGAAATGAAGTCAAAGAACATAAATGACTGGGAGAAATGAATAAGATTACATGTGCACTTACCCTGATTCACGCGGGAAGCAGCGAACGTCTATTCACCGTCATGAACATCAACAAGAACAGCTGAAGTATCCGTACTTACTATCGTGATGACGTTCTAAGGTGAGGTTAGTCATGATTCACGTCGTCTGGTATGCAAACACTTACTCCTAATGCACTGCCGTGGTCAAAGTCCACTGGTCAGTAAGAAAGGTCGACAGACTCGCCATATAAGACGTCAATGAATTTGTACACTACCTGAGAGCAATAAAAACGCTCAACGCACGCTCCGCCGCCGTTCCAAATACATTCTTGAAAAACAGGGCAGCCACGGTTACTCCAGAAGAGTCTATCTGCGCCTATCACCAACAGGGATCGCATTAGCCATCGCAACAGAACAAGCAATCTACAGGCCTTTGTTGCCGCACTGAAATACGCAACATTTGCAAGGAGATACAGAGCAGCGCAGATACCCAATCCGAGGGGCCCGGCGATCTTGAGTGTCTGCACTGGATTTCGAACGTTGTTAAGCACGTAGTTGATGTTCGACCAGCCAGTGTATGCATTCAGGACCTTGAAGGTTGCTGTCGCGTACTGTGTTGCGCTGTTGGTATTGAATGATGATCATCGACTCAAACCACTCACATCGCCACTGCTGTGTGAGCTACCAACGAACGCATTGACGAAGTTGGCTTTGGGATTGGCGATATGGGTTTTTCCCGAGAGCACAACCCAACCCGTTATCACAACGAAGATAAGAATAGCGATCTTGAAGATCGCTAGCGACTGAGATATTATGTTATTGGAGCATATGTAGAAAGGAAGAATGGACATATGCGCACGTTCATGATATAGACGCCAGTGCGTGGCGTAAGACCGTGAAGAAGCGTTACGAAAATTATCACTAGAAATGGTGTTAGGTGAACGTTCATGCGAATAAGACGAAACGCACCTCCAAGAGCGATGCCACGTTCAGACCAATTTGTTGCAACCTTGCCCGCTGAAACAATGATGCTAGGACGACGTCAAGACGCACACAAAAGATTGAATGAAATCGCTTACTTGCTCGCGAAGAGCTGTGTACCGTCCAAAGTCAGCCTGTTAGACCAAATGCAGAACCCCGATCCGCACTTACAATACACCCACTCGCAGTGAATCCAAGCAAGATCGCGTTCGCAGCGAACACAACCGTAGCGAGGTACTTAGGTCTCGTATAAACTGCCTCTAAGTAAACCTTCTCCCCACCACTCCGCGGAAACATTGTCCCAAACTCGAGCCAGATAAACAACCCACAGAAGGAGAGAACGAATCCAAGAACCCAAAGCATGAGAGATGCTCCAACGGAGCCTACCCCGTTCAAAATCGAGGATGGTGTCGAGAAGATGCCGGTGCCGATGATGCGTCCGACGATGAGAAGCGTGCATGAGGTGACGTCGAGATGACGGCCAAGTCCTCCAGCAGTGTCTGTTCAAACACGAAACTCATTCGATCAAGAAGAAGGGTCACAAATGAACAACCCAACGCACCTTCCTCGAACGAGAGTCCACCGGGACCTACATCGGCAAACTCTGCGCCATCCTGTCCCGATTGCCTCTCACCTACATCACGGTCCAAACTACCCTCATCATTCTCGGTCTTCCGAAAATGGGCCCACAGACTCTCAGACATGTTGGGGAGAAACGGGAGGAATGTGCTGGTGAGGAAGAATGCTTCCCAGGCTGGGAAGCGAATTTCAGGAGCCGGCGGATTTACAGCTGTTTGCAACGTGATCGCTCTCAGGAAGGACATTCTTGGTACCTATAGCACTCGGGAAGCGCCGACTGTCGCCGGCAGAAACCTTGCTTGATCCATGTGCAACAGGATATGGAAAACTAACCAAATTGGTTAGAGCCACAGCAACAACCTAATATAGTTGTTTTGTAAGCAGAAAAAAGGTAGGCAGGGTATCTGGTAATGAAGGCTTCTTGAAACGTAATAGTTAAAGCATGATATGAGGGCGAGGACGAACACTGGCGCTTGAATGAATACAGTACAGTGGGTGGTAGGGGTTCATGCTCGAACGAGCACAATGAGGGTAGTGTTGTTCCGGCCAGGCCAGGCCGAAATGCTGGCTTCATATTGGCCTAGGCTATGTCCTGGCCGGCTGTTCACCAGGGCCCAGACGAGCAGAACGGCAAAACGGCCATGTGAGTCGACATCTATAGCGACTAGGAGCGTCCTAAAAGCGTCGGGGATGAGTGCATCAGCAAGGCAAACGTACCAAGTTGAGGTAGAAGGTCAGGAGACCATTTGGACGAGCTGGAGGCGTTGGGAGACGTTGAAGCCGGTTGGGGTCACGAGAGCGACGGATACGGTGGGAAACGATGCCTGATGGATGGCGCAGCGACTTGAAACGAGTTGATATAGGGTCGTTAGCTGAAGAGAAGACCAATCAGCACGGACAGCGCAAGCGCTCAACAACGGGCATACCTGGGCCATCCGCACCACCTACCATCGACCCAATACATCTTACCAAGCCCGTGAACCCACCACGTCGTTGACGAAAACTGGAGATAACCTAGAAGAGTCAGTTTGGTCCGAGCGAGCAAATGGACTTACCAAGCCATACGGTCCCGTCAAAGCCGAATTGGGCGAATCTGACTGACTAGATACGTTGTATACGGACTGGAGATGGAGTAGGAGCAACCCCAGGTCGCGATATGTCGACCGCGCGCATTGAGGCAACAGCCACACGCCGCGCAAGCTATAACTGTTAATCATAACTTGCCTCATTTAGGCCCCGAGGCCAAAGGCTTTGAACTTAGTAGGCCAACCCAAAGCCGGCTTTCAAGCCAAGCCTGGCCAGAACATCACTACAATTGACTGTACATTTTTCTTTGGCAGCCCCTGGACCTTTTGCTTCCTCCATTGTCCTGTTGCTTTCGTGCGCGTAACATTGGCAACCCGTCTCTCTGATCTTTTCTTGAATTCTGCTATCATGTACCCTAGCTCGTTGTCATCGCTATAGTAGAATTGTACTTGCACCTTTACGATATATGTTCACGCCTGGTATTGACTTTCAAGTGCCAAACATAAGTAAGGGGCGATGAGGCGTATGCAATGAACTATTTCAGTGAGGTATGACACAGGCCGCCGAATGGAAATCAGGTTGATGAGACCATATATCCATAATGAAACCGACATAACAAACTGCATCAATACAAGCGTCACTTAGGCTCTGCAACGTGTGCTTCATGTGTGAACCCCTCTGATCTTGTACCAAGTTGGACTACTGTGGTGACAATGCCTTCACGCCATCTACACATGTACAAGGGCAAGAGACGTCCCAACTTCAAAAGAGAACCTGGCGACGGAACAGAACAAAGGATAATCTACGTGGAATGACGTGCCTGGTGTTCTGCAAGCACTGTCTTTTTCTTTTTCATACTACACATTTCCGCATGGAGAAGTAAGAGTGCATGGCAAAATAGGTTGCAAGTTGTGAGTTCCGACCGACATGCAGGTTGACAAGCAGAGGAGGCTCAAGTGGAAGCCTGCCATGGCCAATGGTGGGAACACTGACGAGCGGGCATGAGTGAACTGGACCGAGCTCTGTTGGGGCGACTACATGGTACGTGGACAAGGGGCTACTACTGTATATCTACGATGTGTCGCGTAGAGGAGGATAATGTAGGCAACTTGGAGCATCAAGATAAACAGGCTTGGTTAGGCCACAATGACTTTATCCCTCTTCCCACATCGAATTTGATCTCGTTCGAGTGCGAAGAGCGCAGGTTATAACTTATGACGAGGGCCGAGACCCTGTCAAAATAAGGACTATAGTACATGATTGGCCAGATCGTTGGTATGGACGTTTTCCTGACGTGGAGTTTTGGTGGAGAAATGACTGCTCGGTGGAAATGCGGACCCCCGTGAAGAAGCACAGAACACGGGGTTCATGACCGCAGCAGCCCACATGTACCACCATGGCGTAATGAAACCAAAATAACACGCGCATCAATCCGAGAACCACTTCTTTCACTATTTTCTATAGCGCGGAAAAACCCGAAACCTGAAGCGCCTTCCCAGAACGGCTCGAGAGTGGTGTCCAAAACGAGCGAAATTCTACCCAAATAAGGATTTAAAGTGTGTGACATGCGTGACTTGATCCAAGAGTCATGACGAGACTTTTGACACGAACGAGCAGAAAAGGCTGTTGAGGAAGGGCAACGCGGGCGAAGGGATTCGAGGTAGAAAGCGCTTTGCAAGAATGGGCTAGTGGAAAGGCACGGAAATGAGCGTGTGTACTGATCCATATCAGTGGTGGGCAACGTATATAAATACACGGACCACAGGTTGTCTGTCAACCTTTACGATCACCCTGCTGCTAATGGCTCCGTCGTCGACAATGAATGGTATGTGCTGGTGAGATGGGTCCGCGTAAACGCTGACCATTGAACAAGAACGTTCCTCACCTACCGAGATCAACGTGGCTCAGAATGTGCGAGCATTGACGTTTACAGTGAACGGAGAGCACCTTGTGACTGGCGACAAGAAGGGGGTTGGGGTGTGGCGAGTCAAGGACGGGAAACAAGTGGCAAGAATGGATACGGGGAACTGGATCTCCTCTCTCGCTGTATCGAAGGACGGCAAATGGATCGCTGCAGGGACACTCAAAGAACTCCTTGTGTGTAATGCAGAGACGTACGAAGAAGTCATCAAGCACGAAGAGGGCGTCTGCGTCCGCGCCGTCGATTTCTCGCCAGACTCGACACGACTCGTCGCCGGAACGGACAACAAAACAGCCATCGTTTGGGACCTTGCGACTGGCAAACAGGTGCAAACACTCCGTCATGAACGTTACGTGATCTTAGCGAAATACTCCCCGCGGGGAGATCGCATCGCGACAGCCACTTTTGATGGACCCGTTCGAGTCTGGGACAGCAATGACGGCCGCTTGCTTGTCGACATCAAAGTAAATGCAACCCCATGCTTCAATGCTGGTCTCCTCTGGTCCAGCAATCATATCTTTGTCGTAGCAGATGAAAAGATCAAGGAATTCAATGCATCCACTGGCTCAAAAGTCTCGGAATGGCCAGTTCCAGATACCAACTGGGACTCGTGCATCGCTCTACCAAAGCACAAGCAGTTCATCGCATTTTCTGCAAAACGTACAGTCACCTTTTGGGACACGTCGGCGCATAATCGACCCCTCTTCACTCTCCAACACCCTAAAGACATACTTTCCATCGCATTCTCTCCCGACGATCGGATTTTTGCCATCGGTGGAGGAGGGAAAATCACCTTATCGCTCGTGAGTACCGTGTCATATTGAGTTATATCGCCTCTGAACAGCTTCTGGTTCTGTCTACTTGCACAGGTCTTAGGCCCTCTGTCTCTCCTACACCCTACCTTCCGCGAACCTGACATTCAAATTGACGACGTTATACTCGACTTGTGGAAGCGCGATCACCTCGAAAACGCAGAAGCGTTATTGACCGCCTCGATCAACCGGTCGCCGAATCTGAGCCATCATGTACTCGCTAGTCGAGCTCTCGTTCGCACTCGTTTGCAAACATGGGATGCAGCCCTCCTTGATGCCGAAATGGTATTTTTTGCCCTGTGCACTCGTACATTGACGCTGACTCTGGCTTACACAAAGGCTCTCAAAATCGGACCGTCACTCCTTGCTTACATCGCAAAGAGCCTAGCCCATGTAGGAAACGGTGAAAGGGACAAGGGATATAGGGCCTGCGACATCGCATTTGAACGTTTCCATTCTTCTCATGTTACTTTCCTCCTGCTCATCAAGGTCTGCATTTCTGCACTGGACTTCCTTATTCTGCTCACATCCCTTAGGCCATTGTCGTGTTTATGGCGGGAGAACACCTCGATGCAATTGCACGGTTGGACGACCTTATCGCTACTGTCAAGCACAACTCAATTTGTTATGTGGTCCAGGTGCGTGCATAATGTGTTACTACGTGTTTAATGGTACCGCTGACCTTTTGACAGGCATACATGTATCTTCTCCTCGGAAATTCGCACATGGAGAGCAGCGACTATGAAAGTGCGGTAAGGTCATTCGGCCTTGCACAAGCCCGGCTACGTCCCTTCCCGAGTCAGTCGCTCTTCGTGGTCGCGCTGGTAAATTTCCTGACGAACGTATTATGACGTAGCGCTTACCCTTTCCGCAGGTATTAGGATGGGATTTCGATAATCTTGACATCTCGATTCGACAGCGTCTGTCTGAAGCCCTCTACTCAGCGGGTCGCAGGATGGATGCAGGCAAATCTTTTCTCGAGCTGATCAATACCCATGAGGAGGTGTATACAAGTGGAACGATTATCGAGTGGATCTCGGGTGAGCTCACATTTTGCCTATTCGCGGGCGCTCCTCACCCTTTTGTATCAGATTTCACCCAACGTTATCTCTCTACCCCCGAAAGTGACGACCATAATTTCTTGACCATCACCTCAGGCACCAATGCGGCAACACCTCACACTGATCCTACACCGATTTTGAGGGAATGGGCAAAGGCGACATTGACGAGTCATTCCTGGAAAGTTGCCCTGGTTACTGCTGTTGATGTGAGTATTTCCTACTGTCGTCTTTCACTCGTGGCCTAATTCTCCTGGAGTTCATCCCTCCGAGATGCGTCGTTTATCGCACCATATGCGAACGGCTGGAAATGACTGGCCGTATCCCGGATGCGACAGAGTGTTTTCAAAAAATGGTGGGTGAGTTGGGAGAGGTATACACGAGCGAACCCATGACAGAGTGGTTCTGCGGTGAGTTCATTTTCTATCCGTTTTGCAGCCAGTATCCAACCTTTTCTTTCAGATTTTATGCAACGACGTCTCTCGACTCCCAATTGCAACGTTGATGCGGTCTTAGCCACCCCCCCCACAGCACTTTTGAGGGAGTGGGCAAAAGCAAAACTGACAAACGGCACATGGAAAGATGCCCTGGATCTTGCCGTCAACGTGAGTATCTCCTTGCAATATTGCGCCCTTTGCAGGTTCGACATTCCGTCTTGTTTGCAGTTTACGCCCCCCAAGGTGGCAATATATCAGGCCATTGTCGAACGCCTAAAGGCCACCGATCGCATTGTAGACGCGGTTGAGTGTTTCCACCAAATGGCGAGCGAACTGAGAGAGAATATCGAACTCGGGTGGGTTCTTGGTAAGTGGTCGTGCATCTTTTCAGCGGCGTTGCTCATGCAACGATTCTGTCAGACTTTAAGCAGCGTGCTGCCAAGCAACTGGAGGATCTGGGAGATATTGCTGCTGCCAAGCGATATGACGAGGCCATCTCTCTCTACACGACTGCATTATCTCTCAAGCCTCCTTCACTACAAGACATTCTTGCGAAGCGAAGCAAGACGTACATGACAGTCGGATCATGGGAACAGGCTCTAGCTGATGCCAACCAGGTGCATCATTTTGTTACAGGCAGGTCAATCCCATTGACCCATCATCGTTAGGTGATCAAGCTTGATCCGTCGTCGCCATGGGGCTACGAGAGGAAACATGCGGCATTGCGCAAAGCCGGAAACTACGACGGTGCAATCAGTGCATTCCAAGAGATGCTGGTGAGGATGGAGCAGTCGCCTGATCCGGACATACGTCGTGAGTTTACTCTTGTGGTTACGGTAAAGATGATAATCTGTTGACACCATCCGATAGAACGTCGCAAGCAGTACAAGACCCCTCTGAGAGTACGAGCAGAGATTCGCCAAATCGTCAAAGAAATCACACGAAACTCACCACTGGAGCTTATTGACACGTCCACCGGCATTATCCATGGTAGAGACGAACGGAAAACCATGTTCGAATCCTCCCCCATCTGCAAGGAGCTCATATCATCGATGACGACTCACATCAGCCTGTCCCGGATTAGGTGTGTGGTACGAAAGTACTTCCAATATGTCGTGCTATCGCACAAATGGGAAGACAACGAACCGCTGTTCCAGGACGTGGTACAGATTGCAGTGTACGACTTGGGTGACTCTCCAACTCATGACAAACTACAAACCTACTGCAGGATTGCTCAGCAAGCAGGCTTCCAATGGGCTTGGAGTGATACTGTCTGTATCAACCAATCAGATAAGCCCGTGCTCCAAGAATCACTGGTTGCCATGTTCAAGTGGTACCAAGGTGCAGCCTTGATGATCGTCTTCCTTCGTGGTGTCAGCTCTTTGTCACCGGCCGGTGCTCTCGCGGAAAGCATTTGGAACACGCGCGGCTGGACACTCCAGGAGTACATTGCAGCCAAGAAGATCCATTTCTACACGGAAGATTGGACTCTTTACCGCAATCTCCCGTTATCGAATCACAAAGAGTGCTCAGAAGTAATATCAGAGATGGAACGAGCAACAGGAATTTCTGCAGAGCAACTGAAGGCACTTCGTCCAGGCCTATCCAACATCCGGGAAAAATTACGTCTTGCCTCGACCCGGACGACAACGAAGGTAGAAGATGCCGCATACTCTTTGATCGGCATTTTCGAAGCTGCTAGTTTACTTGCGAACTACGGAGAAGGGGAGACCTCGCTAGGCCGTCTTTTAGCGAATGTCCTTACCCGATCTGGAGATGCGGACATTCTCGCATGGACTGGGGAATCCAGTGAATTCAACAGCTGCCTGCCCGCCCGTGTCACTGTATACAACGGGCCAGCTACGTCCCACATCCCAACTCCCATTCCGGATGCCGAGATGGAGCGTCTCATTACTGAGCCTCCTTCCTTCAACCTTGATCTAGCCCTCAGGCTATACGACCGCCTACATGACCTATCTACCCCTCGATTTGCAGAGAGTCGGATGACACTCTCGTGCATTGCTTTCCGACTCCCCACATTTACGGCATATCGACGTGCTTACCGCGTGAATACTGCTCCTTTTGGAATGCTGGAAATTAGAACAAGAGACAACCTCTCTCGGTGGAGGTCTCTATATCTTGTTCATCCATGGCTGGCAGCTGTTCTGGACCACGAAGATGCGGGGGACCATGAGATACCACTTCCTTCACCACACCCAGACGATGAAGAGATCCCGGAGGATGAAAGCGACAATGACGAC
>JBBPMO010001422.1:0-10074 GCA_038090315.1 Xanthoconium stramineum
GTGAAGACAAACTGGACAAACCTCAATCCCGGACAAGGAAGAGGGAGGTCTTGAAGGAACCAATGGATTCTGGAACATGTGAGCTAGAACGCGATTGACAAGGAAATAATGCCGGGGGCCAGTAGCCAATGCACAGTAACTGAAAAATTCAAGTTTTGGCAGATGGGCAGAACGGTCCAGCCTCAAGTCGGTCGCCACATGTTTGTGTAGTGTTCCCTAGTAGTTTTGCTAGTTTTATTAGCACAGGCATCGTAATCCAACCGCCCATCGTGTGAAAGGATCATCCTGCAGGACCACGGTCTGGCATTCCCTTTCGGTATAGCAAAACAGTCTAAGATACACTGAGATAAGACAGGTATCAGCAACGGGTGGCGTGTTGCAGGAGCTGGGGAGTCACTGAGCCTCATGATGGTGGTCCAAGAGAAAGACAAATGTGACGAGATCACAGTGCCGAGACCCCAAACACCTCTCTAGACGATTCAAGCCTTGTTGAACTTTCAAGTAGTTGACCAGCCAACAAGCGTCCCGTAAACTTCACAAACAGTTTTCAGTTTTCGAACGTATGTCAGTGTGGCACCGTCTAGATAAGGTACGTCCCCTTCACTCTGGACGGCAGCAGGCTACAGCCTGCTGAGCCCCGTCGGAAACCATGTAGCCGACTTTGATCTTGTCAAGCTCGTTTGGCGTCTTCCTTTGCTCTTTCCGTTTTTCTAACCTTTTTCTTCAGTAGCGACGAATCCAGGACGCCCCATTTCGAGAACGGGAAGAACATTAAAGTCAATGCCCTCTCTCCCGATGCACGTTTGTTGTTGTCTATCAATGACGACGGCTGTGCGGCGTTCGTCCACTTTCGACGCGGCATCGTGCTCACCACATTCATTTCAGGATACCCGTAAAAGACGTGCGACATTCGCCAGATGGAAAGTGAGTTGGGTGTACTTCCTCACTACCTTACCATGAATAGATATATCACTGTGACGCACGCTCGTACGCACAGGTTTGGCGTACCCCCAATCACCAAGTGCGCAGGTTCTGTATTGCATTGGACATATACGAGATATCACAACGAGGCCTTCAATATTCGTCGGGCTCTAGAAATACAACGGTACAGAACTTTGAGAGAAATAGATCATATACATATCTCAGGATGAAAATTCGATTGACGAAAAATTTAAGCTGAAACAGGGACCGTCAGGCAGCGCTGGCAGCAATTAACTGCTCCAGTTTCTCAGCATCCATCTTCGGAGATCTGGGTACAATCCTGTACTTGAACGGAAGAGGATGGCTGTACAGTGAATCAACATCACATCCGGGGATCGGGAAGTGGTAGTCCGTCGTGCCCTACTCACACTAAAAGTCCGGTCGAAAATTTCGGTTCCACAGGGAGCTCTACCCCGTTCTCGTCCAGGGGCTTCGATATCTTGAATACGGCTAAAACCTTGGCCATGACCGACCATACGGATGTGTCCGCAAAGTGTCTCCCGACACAAATACGCCGACCGAATCCGAACGCAATGTGCTTAGTGTCATTGGGCTTCAGTGATCCGTCGTCATTGAGGAATCGTTCGGGTATGAACTCGTGTGAGTTGGGGTACTTGGATTCGTCGTGTGCGATTGACCTAACGAAAACGGGTCATCGAGAATACCTCAAGAGTTCGAAGATACAAACCAAAGGTTCACCAAGATAATAGCGCCTGAAAATATGCAAATATACTCAGTCATTCATAATGAATACCTATCACTCACCCTTTGGAATGTGGAAACCATCATACACGTCGTCATGAACAGTAGCATGAGGAGCTGCAGCAGGACCCGAAAGGATCAGCAACAGTAACAAATCAAAGGACAGAAACCGCTCACACAAAGGAGTGATAGGGCTGTATCTGAGCGTCTCCCATAAAATGGCATCTATGAAAGGCAACAAAGGCCGATCAGCGATGGTTGGCAACCTGTCCTTGCCCACTACTGCATCAATTTGTGCTTGTGCTTTCTCCTGCACTTCTGGGTTCAACAGCATCATCAGAAAGAACGCCATCAGGAGAGAGTTGGACTTTTCTGTGGGTTAGCAATTATGGTCAGCATGCATTATGTTGTGTTACGTACCGTCTCTGATGCAGCTAAGAATAGGTATAAGTCAACGGTCCTTTAAGTAATGCGACTAAGCAGCGCACCCAGCAACGCGGTGGCAGATGCCCCTTTGAGCTCCTCCATCCATGATTCTTCGGTTAAAATGCCTTTTGAATTCATGTATTGGAGTGCGTCGTATACCATCGATGGTGCAACATTGCCACTCGCCTATTGTAATCGATCAAGGTGTATACAAGGTGAGTAACTGAAATAACCTTACTTCTTTTTGAAGTGAGTACTGAAATGGCTGTTCTACATACCGTTCTGAAAGCACTCGTGCCTCCGCCATTCTCTTTTTGAGTGACATGCCAGGAAACCATGATGGGAGATAGAGCACTTGAAAATTGATCATATAGCAAGTGAAAATGGATGGGAAATGTAAATTGGCTCACACCATGGAAAGGCGTCAATGATAGCAGCGATGTCGGGTCGCACAGCAGCCTCTATGACAGCCAATGCTTTTGCCACCATGTCGGCGAGATCGTCCTTGCGAGAGGCTGGATCATAATTATATGTGCTGTTCAAAATGACTGCCGTTATGTATCTTAGTCACGAGATAGGTGAGCCTAATCATCATATTCATTTCGCATACTCACTCAAATACATGATCATCGAGTTTTTCAGGCATTTCAAGCAGCCGCTGGAGGAGAGTACATGCCCTACGGTGTTGATAAGGCAGAAATCTGTGTACTGCCTCCATCCGAAATGTCTGATGGAAGAACCGCCGGTGCAGTCGCCATCGATCACTGTACGGCAAGAGAACGGTATTGAATTGGAGTCCACACCTTGAATAGTGGGCTGGGATGAGTAGCATTAAAAGAAAAGTAAGCCTCACAAATCATTGGTGACGAAGTATGGGCGGTCTGAATAATTCCTGGACCGGTCCTCGAGAAGGTCCCTTGCGATCTTTTCCGAATTAATGACAATGATGTCTTTCCCAAGCAGTCTGGAGTAAACTAAATTGCCTGCATGGATATTGACTTCAGCGAGAGCGGGGAGTCGACTAGACTGTAAGCTACCGTATGTCTTTGCCCATTCAGCATATGTTAACCACGGCGCATCTGTGTCAATTCCAATGACATTCCCAACCCATGGAACACCAGGAGGACCGGGGGGTAATGGATGAAGAATCCGGTTCCCGAGGGCCACCCGTCGCCCAATATAAAGAGCCACGAAGCACCCCAGTGCCAAGGCGCCGGTAGTTGCCCACTCAATCATTGTGTACGGGAGGATGACAGCGCTAGGCCTGTAGATAAGGTTCATCCTGGTTTCCGGTCATTTATAAATTAAGGCGTGTTCTTTCAGGGTCAGCAAGACCATCTGCTCGAGGCTCGTATACACCATCCTAGCTCGGGCACGGAGTTCGCAGCCCTCGGCCATAATCAAAGCCCAGGTTCACAAAAAGGAATTCCTCACGATGGACAGAACCATGGAACCAAATTGCAGCACCGCATGCTCGAGTGCCTATCTAAGATGAGGTGAGAAGAAACGGTGGGGAACGATAGTACATGTGGGATACATAAATGGAGGTCTGCTGCTATGTATGGGCTTCCCGAGGCGGTGTTGGCATACCTTGCTTATCAGACACGTTGTCCCAAAAAGTGTTATCACAGGCTTCTACTCACTCTCTCGGCGTTAGATGCCGGGGTGGTTCTACTTATTTGTCAACTTTTACATCTTTTCAACCATTATGCGCCCGGAAGCACCCAAGGTCTTGAATAGATTGTGTAAATTTTGGACATCAGTCGCGAGGACCTCAACGTCCGCAAGTTGCAAGGCGGGGAGGGAGAGTGGCAAATTACTCGCCGCAGTCCGTTGATGAGCACTTCCGGTAATAACGGATGCACCCTCTTGGACTCAGGTCGTCTTTTGGACATCTTAAAGCGAGGACGTTGGAACTTGCCGGGAGTGACGCACTGTAACAGCGAGAGGCGTCGAGGGTGATCGGGACCGCCGAAACGTTGTAGACGATGACCAGATCGATGGAATACGCCGTGGACGATAAGGGGATGCCGGCGACGTTGAAACGAACGCATCGAGTCGAGGAAATGAGGCAGGAGGTCATCTGAGCGAGCAAGACGAGATGGCATGTGTTGAGGACGATTGGGACCGCCGAAACGTGGCGGCGGCGGCAAATACGATGGGAATAGTCTCCGATTGGATGGCGCAACGAGCTGCGCATGCTGTGACTCAAAATGAGTCGAAACGCGGCCGTTAGCTGGATACCAAGCAGGTCAGCACGAGCAGCGCCGAGACATGACGAACGACATACCCAGGCCATCCAATCCACTCTCCAACAATGCCAGACGACCTCACATTCATCCGAACCCACCCCGTCGTCGTGGATGACTCAGACCGAAGTCTACATGTGTAAGCACGTAGGAAGACCTACCGGGTCATCCCACCACGTCGAAACTGAATCGGGCAAGTCGAACTGATCAGATACGTTGTACATCACCTAGAGATCATGTGGAAGCGATCTCAGGCAGCGAAACACGAAGACGGCGGTGTTGGAGTCGATCGAGGATGAGCGCTCGCACTTAGAGAGCGCAAGTGTATACCCGAGCGCGACGTTCACGAACTAAAAAAGAATGCGGATGAACCCTCCGTTTACTACCGCAGGACGTTTGGACAGGTAGTGCAACATATCCGTTAATATCGTCGATCGGTGAAGTTCGTGTGCGAATTGATGCGCGATAAGTCAGTTGGTGAAAGTCCCGAGTCGGACGGCGGCGTCGGACTCCGCCGGAAATTCATTTCCCCGACGTTAGGATTTTTATTATAATTCATGGACATTGGATTATATGACCCCCACCTCTAAGACGACCAAAAAAACTCGGACAATACATATAACATTTTTGCAGGTTTTGTGATTGTATGCCAGTGTAGCACCGTCCAGACGAGGTACGTCCTCTTCACTCCAGACGACAACAGGTACAGCCTGCTGAGCCCCGTCGGAAACCATGTGGCCGTCTTTGATCACGTTTGACGTCTTCCTTTGCTCTCTCCGTTTTTCATTCAGTAGCAACGAATCCTGCCCCGGGCCCAGTTCGAGAACTGGAAGAACACTGCAGTCATTGCCCTCTCTCCCGATGCACGTTTGTTGCCATCCATCGACAACGACGGCCTTGCGGCGTTCGTCCACTTTCGACGCGGCATCGTGCTCACCACATTCATTTCAAGAAACCCATGAAAGACGTGTAACTTTCGCCAGATGGAAGGTGAGTTAGGTGTGCTTCCTCACTACCTTACTATGAATAGATATATTACTGTGACGCACGACTCGCACGTACAGGTTTGGCGTACCCCCAATCGTCTGGTGCTCATGTTCTGTATTGCATCGGACGTATACGGGGGGACATCTCAACGAGGCTTTCAACGTTCGTTGGGCTCCGAATTACAGGAAAGATACATCGGTACAGAACTTTACATTGGTTTGGGAGAAGTAGATCATAAACATGTCTCGGAATGAAATTTTGATTGATGAAAGATTTAAGCCGAAACAGAGACTGTCAAGCAGTGCTGGCAGCGATCAACTGCTCCAATTTCTCGGCATCCATCTCCGGAAATCTGGGTACAATCCTGTACTTAAACGGAAGAGGATGGCTATGCAGTGAGTCAACATCACATCCGGGATCGAGAAGTGGCAGTCCGCCGTGCCCCACTCACATGACAAGTCCGGTCGAAAATTTCGGTTCCACAGGGATCTCTACCCCATTCTCATCCAGGGGTTTTAATATCTTGAATACGGCCAATACCTTGGCCATGACCGACCATACGGACGTGTCCGCAAAGTGTCTCCCGACACAAATACGCCGACCGAATCCGAACGCAATGTGTTTAGCATCATTGAGCTTCAGTGATCCGTCGCCATTGAGGAATCGTTCGGGTATGAACTTGTGTGGGTTGGGGTACTTGGATTCGTCGTGTGTGATTGACCTAGTAAAATACGTCATTGAGAGTGCCATAGAAGGTTTCAAAGGTACAAACCAAAGGTTCACCAAGATAATAGCGCCTGAAAATTTGCAAAAGTAGGTGCACAGTCATCCATAGCCGATACCTATCACTCACCCTTTGGAATGTGGAAACCATCATACACATCGTCATGGACGGCAGCATGAGGAACTGCTGCAGGACACGAAGGGATCAACAACAGTAACAAATCAAGGGACAGAACCTGCTCACACAAAGGAGTGATAGGGCTGTATCTGAGCGTCTCCCAAAAAATGGCATCTATGAAAGGCAACAAAGGCCGATCAGCGATGGTTGGCAACCTGTCCTTGCCCACTACTGCATCAATTTGTGCTTGTGCTTTCTCCTGTACTTCTGGGTTCAGCAGCATCATCAGAAAGAACGCCATCAAGAAAGAGTTGGACTTTTCTGTGGGTTAGCAGTTATGGTCAGCATGCATTACGTTCCGTTACGTACTGTCTCTGATGCAGCTAAGGATAGGTATAAGTAAACTGTCCCTTAAGTAATGCACCTAAGCAGCGCACCCAGAAATGCGGCTGCAGATGCCCCTTTGAGCTCCTCCATCCATGATTCTTCGGTCAAAGTGCCTTTTGAACTCATGTATTGGAGTGCGTCGTATACCATCGATGGTGCGACATTACCACTCGCCTATCATAATTAATCAAGCATACACAAGGTGAGTAAATGGAATAGCCGTACTTCTTTTTCAAGTGAGTACCGAAATGGCTGTTCCGCATACCGTTCCGAAAACACTCGTGCCACCGCCATTTTCTTTTTGAATGTCATGCCAGGAAACCATGATGGGAGATAGAGCACTTAAAAGTTGATCATACTGCGAATGAAAATGGAACAGGAAAGGTAAATAGACTCACACCACTGGAAGGCATTAACAATGGCGGCAATGTCGGGTCGCACAACAGCAAGTATGGTACTCAACGCCTTTTCCACCATGTCGACGAGATCGTCCTTGCGAGAGGCTGGATCATAATTGTACACGCTGTTCAGGATGACTGCTGTTGTATATCTTGATCAAGAGAGGTGAGGCTGATCATCACATTCATTTCGTAAACTCACTCGAACACATGATCATTGAGTTTTTCAGGCATTTCGAGCAACCGCCGGAGGAGAGTACATCCCCTACGATGTTGATAAGGCAGAAATCTGTGTACTGCCTCCATCCGAAAAGTCTGATGGAAGAACCGCCGGTGCAGTCGCCATCGATCACCATACGGCAAGAGAACGGTATTAAAATGTGTTCCACACCTTGAATAGTGGGCTGAGATGAGTAGCATTAAAAGAAAAATAAGCCCTACAAATCGTTGGTAATGAGGTATGGGCGGTCTGAATAATTCCTGGACCGGTCCTCGAGAAGGTCCTTTGCAATCTTTTCCGAATGAATGATAACGATGTCTTTCCCAAGCAGTCTGGAGTAAACTAAATTGCCTGCATGGATATTGACTTCAGCGAGAACGGGCGGCGAGTTGACTAGATTGTAAGTTACCGTATGTTTTTGCCCATTCAGCATATGTTAACCACGGCGCATCTGTGTCAATTCCAATGACATTCCCAACCCATGGAACACCAGGAGGACCGGGGGGTAATGGGTGAAGAGTCCGGCTCCCGAGAGCCCGCCGCCCCATATAAAGGGCCACGAAGCACCCAAGTGCCAAGGCACCCGTAGTCGCCCACTCAGGCATTGTGTACGGGGAGGGGGGGGATAACAGCGCTAGACCTGTAGATAAGATCCACCCTGCTTTCCACTCGTTTATAAGTTAAGGCGTGTTCTCTCAGGGCCAGCAAGGCCATCTGCTCGAGGCTCGCACACACCGTCTGGTCCATCCCAACTTGGGCGCGGAATTCGCAGCCCTCGGCTATAATCGAAGCCCAGGTTCACAGAAAGGAATTGGTCGCGATGGACAGAGCTGTCATGGTGGAGCCAACTTGCAACACTCACCGCAGTCTGTTGATCAGAACTTCTTGTCACGGTATTGTGATGGCGGATGCACCTTCTTGGACTCAGGTCGTCTTGTGACCATCTTAAAGTGAGGACATCGGAACTTACCAGGAGGTACACCCGCTGTTGTCATTGTTGACCCGAGCCTTGAGTCGCATAATGGCTAGCAAGGCTTTACTGTCGATTGCGCATCTATAAAATATTCGAGGTCATTTCCAATGGCAAGTGAAGGGTAAGGTATGTACGACACTAAAAATTATCTTGCTACATTACTCTCTATCTCGGGGACCCTTCGGTACATTGTCTACAAGTCGAATTGAACATCCCACACCACTGTCAGAGCAGTGACAGTCCACTTCCCACCCCAGTGAGATTTATAGCCCTTCCCCATGTGACAAAGGCTAATTAGAGCCGAAAAGATCCCAGGCTGCGGACAGTGTTCGCACACATTACCAAGGGATCATAATCTGGCTGTTCCGAACGTCCCGGGAGTGACTACACACGAAGGTGTAGTTGCCATTGTCATGAAATGAGTTGGGGAGTGCGTCATTCATATCACTCGCTTTAGTCCGCAAAGCTCTATGTATTCACCCACGATCTGAATGTGCGAGAAACCCTAACATGTCTCGATAGTACATATGAGTCGGTTATCGTTAAGTAGCCGCTCGCAGGTACTTGGTGACCATGCCCCACAGGTAATCATACTCCGCCGGAGGACGATAGTTAACTGCCAGAGGGGTTGTGAAAAGTGTACCAATGGACGTCACTGATGGGAGATGTCTACGGAAAAAATCTGCCACCAGACCCGCATCGCGGATGGGTGAGTCTGGGAGCTGGATGAAAGTGACCATGGTATTGCATACATCCACGCTCGTCTCCTTGGGAACCTGCCTCGCATCGACGGACAAACTAAGGTCACATAGTCGCGCACAGAGCGTAAGGAGAGATAACAACCCCCCTAGTGTGATGGGTCTTCCGTAACAGCCATGGTTGCAGCTCAACCGCAGGACCTCGAGCAAAGGCCAACTACAAGCCAAGCCTGCCAACTCTTCATCATCGAGAAAGATTTGGTTGAATGTCAAGAGCATCAGTTTACGGAGATATTTGAAACACGTGAGAGGGCGAAGCGAGTCATACGTTAGGCGATGAATAGCATCATTGTAGGATATGCTGTTCCGTTCGAAGGGATGGAGGAACGAGCGGCTGGACATGAGACAAATCGACTGGAGCGAGTCCACACGCTGAGGAGAGGCCAGGCTAGTCAAGAAAGCTAAGATAGTCTTTGCTTCATCCACGCCATGGGGATGGAGAGTGAGCGTATGGAACGCCTGGTCGTTCGGTCGCAAGAGGCTGGAGACAAAATGGAGATCCCACGTATGCAACTCCAGCTCCTTGACACTGCGAAATGGGGTATCCGTAGATGCGATGCTAATGTTATCAGGCTTTAATTCCTTCGGATAGAGCATCAAGGAGACGAATTTGAGCCGCGGAGAGAGCATGAGGTGTCTCAGAGCCATGTCATCAATGGGAGTGGGAAGCGTGAATGATTCAAGATGTTCGTGCGTGCAGATGGCCTGCGAGAGTTGATGTGCGTCTAATCTCGAGGGCCTTCGAGTTGGAGGATAGGAGGATTCTTGAAAGTCCAACTTGACGGACTTTAATCCCGGACAGAGCAAAGGATAATTTTGAAGGAACGAGCAAACTCTGTCGTCTGTAGGATCGAGCTTGATTGACAGAGAAACAAGGCTGGGGGACAGTAGGCAATGCATAGTAACTGAAAAAAATTCTGACTTTTCGAGAATAGGTGAGATAGACCAGCTCAGCACCCTCAAGTTGGGGAAGAGGAAAGGTAACGGCGAGCAACTTGCGGCGGATTCGAGGAAATATCTATTGGCCGGTGAGGGTGAGTTCGTGGACACGACAAGAGTACCGAGCAATTATCCTCCACTCGGCTTGAGATGGTGGGGCCTGCCAACAAAAGTTACCACAGCTGTTCGTTATGAACACAATTATAGTGGGGA
>JBBPMO010001423.1:0-10057 GCA_038090315.1 Xanthoconium stramineum
AACCCGAATACGACCTCTCTATTGGCTACTGGGGTGTACGGAATAGTGAACGTGAGTTGCCTCCAATCCCAGCTTACTTTCTTTTCGTCAATTCTATCCCATCTCAGACGTTGTCTACTCTCCCGGCCATCATCCTGTTGGATAGCGTCGGTCGACGCCCCCTGTTAATGTTCGGCGCGGCTGGATGCTGTATCTCACTCGTGATCGTCGGCTCGTTGATCGCTGCGTTTGGAAACGACTGGCGAGGTCATGTTACCGCAGGACACGTTGCCATAGGTACGCCGCATCTCAAGATGTAGGAACGACCGAAACTAAAACGAATGCATTCAGCATTCGTATTCATCTATGATGTCAACTTTTCGTATTCGTGGGCGCCGATCGGTTGGGGTATGCGATGATTTGCTGCGACACTTCTTAAAGTATCTGATAATTTCGCTTTTCTTTGGGGAAAAACAGTCATTCCGAGTGAGATCTTCCCTCTGCATTTGAGGTCGACCGGTATCTCGATCACAACTTCCACCACGTGGATGTCCAACTTGTACGTTTTATATAATCCACCTACATATCGATCTCTAATCTCTGGTCGTCGTGGACAGTATCATTGGCCTGGTCTCTCCCAGGATGTTGACCCAGGTACCGAATGGAGGGACCTACTTTTTCTTTGCAGGGTTCGCTGTCTTGGCGTTCTTGACGACATGTAAGTCCCCCGAATGCTTTTCGGAACGTTAGAATGGCTCACGTCACTTGTAGTGTTCTTCTATCCGGAGACCAAGGGAAGGGTGAGTGGTTGTTCCCATTTCCGACTCGCTAGATGGATGGATCACTCACTGAGATTGCAGACCTTGGAAGAAATGGACGCTGCGTTTGGCGATAACGCGTCGGAAAAGGAGCGGGAGCATATGGAGCGGATTTGTCGCGAGCTGGGGTTACCTGCAAATGCGCTGTTGTCTGCGTGAAGCTATACTCGTACGATGGCGGATCCTGATGGACCTGGGGGTGAGTCAGGAATGTGACCTTGAAGAATTGGGTGTGTACGTTGTGGATGACACCGGTGCACACGACTCATATGAATCATGACGTGTAATTGTATTCGTTTGGACCAACGAGTGTTGATAGCCTCCCAGCGTTCAGTGGAACCAAATTTATTCGTGGAGTAACTGGTGAGTGAGCGACATGTACCAATGTACTCATATGCGAGGTTCGAGGGTATGCACTCTAGCGTCGGAGTTTTCCGACTGTAAGCTTGGTCGCATGGTTGATCGTCGGGCCGTTCAACTCGGTGATCGCCGTAGCAAATTAGGAGGAAAACATCACTTGTCACGTTCATTGTTCGACGACTTCCAACTTTGCGCCCACCAGCTACATCACATCGTGTCTCATACTGCTTCCTCTTATACCGTAAATGAAGGCGTTGCTTTCACCGCTTCCAGTGTGCAAAAGTACACTGCATTCCACAGATTCGTTCTCCAGGCTTAGCCACCTCGGTGAGTCATCCCCATAAAGTTCAGATGTCTAAGAGTGAGCCTCATTCATTCACAGCTAGTCTACAGCATCTTCAGGGTCTTCCCGGGCGCCTCATGTGGTGAGCCTTGTGGGTACACCAGGTCACCGGTGCTGTGACCTTGAGCCCTTAGCCTCGCGCGTCAGGTTCCTTGGGACACAACCGCGAAGCTCGTGCATGTATATGTGTATGACGGCTCTCTAACGTACCCCTTAAGGGTGGTCAACCTTGGATACACCCGCCGATTTTGTTTCTCCTCGCGACGAGGGTATGTACGTATCCCGACTCTCGATGTATGAGTGTCTTCACTAACGTCCGATCCTTCATTCCTCCTTCCAGCACGCCCGGAGCTCTCAGTTCACCACCACCTTCAGTGTTCCCAGCTGGAGGATTGAGGCAACCAAGAAAAATGCACCAGGTACGGGAATAAGTGCACCATGAGGACAATGATATCATCTTAGACTCATCTTCCTATGACAGTTGGGAACATTGGAAGATAAAGCCCAGGCAACGCCCCCATCGCATACACTTGCACCTCAAGCTGGAGGATCGAGGCTACCAAGAAAGGTACGCCAGGTACGGGAACAACTGCGACCTGAGGAGAGTGATATCATTCTCGTTACTGAGTGAGCACAGGTAGTGTGCATTTTTACCGATAATGGGTGCGGTGCCCCGCTGAAGCTCCACATTGAGCGTCATTTCCTTTGGTTTTGGATCCGCGGACTGACACGACTCATCGGATGTGGTCGCCAAAGGATCTAACTGCTATCTGTAATGCTTTATAGAATATCAATATCTCGTATTATGGAGTTTGTATCGACTATTTGTAACATCTCACCCTGTATTGCTGGAGTTTCTGCTTCAAGTGCCTACTCGTAAGTAACTATGGACCTTGAGGGTTACGAATCAAAGCGTGTCACAGTGACAGGTCCAACACGAGCTTTTCTTGTGCCTGAGATCGATAATCGATCCAAACCGTTCATACCCGCTCTTCCTCCACGCTCACGGCGTTCAACAAATAAATCCAAGGACAGAAAAATGTCCAGAGTGGGCAGTTGATGCCGCATTATGTCGATTTAGCTGTTTAACAGAGGGTCTGGATGTATACGAATCAAATCCACCCAGCCTGTAAGTAAGCTCTTATTTTTCAACCGACCCGTCTGAGACCTTGGCGCATCCAATACAGATTGAGTGGTTTCAGCTATTTCATAGGCCGTACTGTGTTCGCATTCTTTCCTGAAAATGAGTGAACCTGCCAGTGTTATCACAGTCGTCCGATGAGTGTGTCACTGGCATTTCATCTAGCCCGTATGTTATCGTCGATCAGGTAGTTTACAGCTCACAAATCGTATCGTGCTTGTCGCATCCAATCTAGGTCGTAAGTATTTCTCTGCTGTTTTGTGCAGTCTCACGGGATGCATCGTACTCATCGCATACCATCCAGGATATGAACCCGTCTACCTTGTCACATCAAAGCTGTCTTGTGAGCCATATTATGCTTGCTGCATCCAATCCAGTTTGTGAGTCACCGTTGAAACGTTGATGTTGGAACTCGAGAGATATGATCGAGGGCAAGCTACGACATGAGGGAAGACGGGCTTACATACCCCAGGGCCTAGGGTAGAGGGTAAAGGGAAAGGAATACTATGACGAGCGATGACACAGGTCGTGCACAACAGTCGACAGTGGTCTTAGACCCATCTCACAGGCGGCATTGCCTTCTTCGTATCTCATTAGGCCGTGAGTGACCTAAACTCTGTGGTTCCACAGTCATCTCACAAGCCGTATCCTGCTTGTCAAATCTCATTCAGAGAGTGAGTGTGACCTCTGATTTCACAACTATCTCAGACCGTATCGTCTCATCTAGGTTGTGAGTACCGTCCACTCCGTGGTCAGCGCTCAGCCATCTCAGATCGTATCGTTCTTGTCATACCCCCTCTAGCGAGTGAGTGATCAGCCTTGTCCATTCATAGCTGTCTGAGAGACAGTACTGTACCTGTTATGCGCCCTAAGGCTATGAGTGATCATCGATTCCACGGGTCCACAGCCTACGGGCTGCCAACTCAGCGGGACAGCGCATACATAGTATTGCCGATGCGAAAGGAGCCCTAGCACCATTGCTGGCCATGATGGAAGAATGTGATACATAGTGGTTGAACAGCCTCGTTTCTGTAGAACAATTTGTGAGCGCTATAACCTATCGGCCCCCTTTTCTGTCGGAGAACAAGTCAAGCGCTACCGACTCTTCTTTTCGAACACGAGGCTTACCGGTGACCAGCCCGCGCCGCAGGCTGAACCGGAGCCGAGTGGCAAAAGCCCTATATGAGCGGATGTCCCGGCGATCTTTCTCATCAGCTACAAAGATGACAACATTGGCAATATCAACTGGCGGTCTCTCACTCACAAGTACGTGAACTCGTTTTTATCTTCTCCGACCGCGATGGTGCCAACCTGCATTGACTCATTTCCTTGCAGATTTCACCGCATACGAACTACCAACGAAGAAATGGATGAGATTGATCCGTCCAAAAATGCGTTTGCGCGTACGCATGCAGAATCGCGACTTTGTTTCGTCGTCTGTCAAAGTGGACGACCAGAGCCTGGACGGGACGAACTTCGCCTCCGGTCTTCAGGACGTCCATTGGCCATGGAGGGAAGACGATCTGAGGTTCCCACGGTGAGTCACGTCCAACACCCTACTGTATCAATACTCGACATGGTACTCATCGCCTCCAGACCATCTCTTGCTGATCACGAAGCGTTCGAGGTCGTGATCGAGAGGCGTTTCTTGCTCGGGCACAAGTGCATTCGTCGAACGAAACGAGTGACCATTGACGAAGTCCCCGTCACCAATGACCGTGAGCATCACCGTCAAGTCTTTCCTTGTCTTCCATCTGACAACTCGACATTCGTTCGTAGATGGCGAGTTGTGGCTATACGATGGGCAGCTGTCTGCAGCAATGCTCGAGGACAGGATGAAGATTGGCAGAGTCACCTTCACGCTTCGGAGGGACGCGAGTAGTGGGGACGCGTCGTCTCAAGATACATCCAGCACTTCGGCCTCCTCAGAAACGGTTGGTCCGCAACGTGGACGAGGAACGTTGTGGCGGATATGGTCTTCGTTGTTTCGCAGTGGGAAAACTTCCGAGTCTGACCTGCAAGCTTGAGCTTTTTGACCTCAAATTAATATATTTATCCATACTCAAGTTATTAAATCTGTCTACAACGCTATGATTGGCACTTCGACACGCTATGCTATCGTTATGCTCACCCAGGGGTCCCGGGCTAACCGTCTACTTATAATTTAGTGTACCAGCACATGTGTAACTGTTATGGCGAATACTCGAATACAGTCTACTACAAAGATTTGTACAGTATACGTATTTACAAGCAATTGAGTAGATACATATATAAGACTACGTAGCTTAGGGACCTAATGATAAGGCTCCTTGCTCCAGTCCCAACTTCTGTGACCTGTCCGTCTGATCTCGCTCGACACAACTCACTTGCCACCCTACTTGTTTACCTAATAGTAATACAGCCACTCTTGTCCGCTACTGTCTGTCCGGAGCCAAATTTGTACCTTGTTTTCTACGACACGATACGCCCCTTCACGTTCGCTACGCGCTCACGACACCACCTCGCAACCAGACCAAGCGGTCAGATGCGGAAACGGTCAACCGTGATCCAGTTTTTGTCTAATGACTCTGGACTTCGACAATGCTATCACGCCCACTTATGATTTCGGTTTTCTCGCGGATGCTTCTCCAGACCGGCTTCAAGCCCTACGGCAGCTGACATACGAGTACCAAGAGTCGGTCCAACAGAACCTTTCGGTCACCACGGACGAACTAGCATTAGGCCAAGAGGACCTTGCTTGGGACTTTGGACCTGGGCAATTCTTTACACTACAACTCTGCATCAGGCTCATTCTATTTTGCCGGGACAGCATTTGCGGTGTCCCTGAAGTTTTCAAATCTATAGTTGTTCGCCTCTCGTGTGTGCTGGGCCAGCAACACGTTTTGGTCTCGCGTGGATACTATCTCATTGAATTCCTCCATTCGAGCAGTAGTAGCGTCGACAATGCTCAAGCGACGTGAATACTCACTACTCGACGGTTGCGCCTGCTGCTAGGTTGATTGGATGACTTGGTGGAGTATCTTGGGACCAGGCGAGACATGACGAGAGATGCTCGTCGCAGTTCCAACCAAAACATGCTGGACATTGGCCATCCAGTGTGAATGGGCCTCGCTCAGTGCACCCGGCCACCCTTCAGAACATCCATTCTGCCCTCTACAATCTCTTCGAACCATGGCCGCCTTCTAATTTGACCTCTACCTCATCCCAACGTGCGGCGCCACTCGTCGCGATACCCAGCGACAGCGTTTCCAGCGAGTCATTGCCCACGCTCGTGGACGAGGCTCGTCAAGGTGTCAATCCACGAACCTATCCGTAGCTTCCATCATCCGCTACGCGTGCACCATCTGCCCTAGCCTCCACTGGCTGCACAATAGTCAATACACCCAAACCTTTGTCGCCACTTTCTTTTCCTGTACCGGGACTCCGCTCTCACCATGATTCAGCATCAAGGAAATCTCCTAAAAAAGTACGATGATTCTCGTGGCCCTACGAGCTTGCAGGTCGAGTTAGCGGATGAGACGGCTAGCGAACTGAATGAGTGGATCACGGAGCGCACCACATGTGCAATAGTCGACGGGGAGGTCAGAGGAGTACCGCAGGACGTGTAGGGCGAGCGGGAAAGAGTCAAGACACGAGAAAATCCGTTGATCAAGGAGAGATGTATTGGCAGTATGCAGAGACGATCGCGAATGACGCCTGGAGAAGGAGATCGGCGGGTCTCAGCTGGCTGCGGGGACGCCATCGATTCGCAATTCCGCCGAACGACCGTACAACGAGACAATTGATTGAACGCAACCATGCAATAAAACGGTCGTGCTGAGAGATCGTCACGGCGACCAGGAAGACCTCAGGCTCATGGGTGAAACGAGTGGCGACGACGATATAAATTTGTTGAATCGAGGTACTGGGAGAGGAGGCCAGAACAACGAGGGAGAGTGGTTGAGGGGCGTTGAGGCTGGTTGGAGACGCTGGAGCAATGAAAAATGGCACGAAGTAGACGGGAAACTATGCGGAGTTAACGGCGCAAAGGGCGGCGCGCGTCGCAAGTCGAAACGCGTCGACATGGGCCAGCACGGACAGCGCAAGACGACGGGTGTACCCAGGGCAACCACATCACACCCGTACGCCGTCCCTCTACCACGAAGTCTTCCGAAGGTTCCCCGCGTCAAATGGACCCATGTCGTAAGCTGGAAAGTCGTGGGCAAGGACGAAAACGCCAGTCTCCCATTTCCAAACAACTGATACGGCGTCTATCGCAACCAGCCGTACAGTCTCCCAACAAGATGTGGAGCCGTCGGTGAGCAGTGCAGACTCCGAGTAGAGTGGACCGAATCACCGAAGGTGTGCGTGGTGTTTTGGGTAGGTCGCCGGTGTCAATTCATACGCTAGTATTGACCGCGCCGAAGATAGACGGTCTCTCTTCTAGGATCCAGAGATTCTCTTGAATCCTGCCGCCTTCCGAAGCGTTGCTCGTCCTGGTGACTTTGAGTTGCACTCACTGCAGCTCGAAGATGTCCTCGTTGCAGTGCATTAGCCAGGCAACTTTCGGCCTTACACTTCTTCCATCTTCCGAGCCGATATACGGACGCTGCGCAAGAAGTAGTCATTCCATGACTTCTTGCGTACGGAAAATGTTGTAGGACAGTTTGACAATTGTCTCTTCAGTCTGCACAAGCCCTAGAGCATTGGGCGAACTACCGAACAGGACATTCAAGATGGAAATTAGTCAAGGATGGTGAGCATCCAAACTCTTGACTTGGATGATGGCCCTGAAGTATTCTCAGTATGAATATTGGTCACACGCAAAACTCAACTACTGATACCACCGGACCCGCTTTTCTGGATTACGTCCGGAAAGGTGGGTGCGGTTCTCGATATCAAATTCCCTCGCGATCCTGAAGACGAATACCCGTTCAATGCTCTCCTTGAAGAGTTGGTGGACGCTATATCAACAGCATCGGCATCACTCGATCTGGATCATATCCCCGGTCAGAGAGAACCTGCCAAGCTGCCATTAGTTGCACCCACTTCCGACCTCTGTGAAGATGACCCTGACAAGCCATAAGTAGTCATCGATATCGACTTACGTTTCCGGGACATGAAAGCAGTCGTGCCCCTCTTCACTCAAAACCTATCCTATGTCAACAATGCGCTGATCAGACCAATCATAGCTTCCATGAAGTAAGCATGAAGGTCCAGTGTCTATGTGCTATACTCATTCTGCAGCGCCCATCACACCCTTGTGCCCATTCATTGTAGGGTAATCAAGGATGTGGATGACGCTTGGACCCAGGGCCAGCCCGTTGTCACACCAACATCGTTTTCACAGATGTGGGAAAGTGGGCTGTATTCCATATCTTGTCACCATAACTCAATCTGGAATATCCCTGGCTGGACTGATGGACGAAATCTCACGAAAGGTTTTCGGTTTTGTTTGAATGAAATTCGTCGGATCACTGATCCCTTTCTCTGTAGGTCTACGATGCCCTTGTGTACCACGTTTCACAGGTCAGCATGAACCGATGTGTGAAGGCAATTGATATATGGAGCTTGCAAATGACTGCCAGCACGATCCTCTGCGCTAAGAAATATTGTCAACCCCATGGCGTCCCGGCTCAGAGAGGTGTACTGTGTAGATAAGATCCCATACGATACTCTCCTTCTCTTAGACCGTTGATGGCTAGGCTTGGGCAATCTTGCCACCAGGTGGAGAAGGTACTTAAAAGTATTGTTATGTTTGTGGAATAATCTTGCTATCTCCAATTGGAACACGCCCAATGTTGGCTACTGACAGAACCATTTTGTTATCACCTCGGAATAGCAACCTGGCGCATGTATCTTTTTCACTGCTCAATTTAAGCATGTTGGTAATATCACCTGACCAAAACAACCAGCCACGAGGCTGTTATCGGACCTGTGACCGGTGAATCGAACAAACTTACTGCATCATGACTATTTCCGACTCGTCGAGTATAAATGCACCATTGATTGTCCGGGGAACGCCCTCTCACCGTGCTACCGCCAGCACGTCTTCTCTTATTCCCCTCCTGAACACTGACGACAGGGAAGACGAAGCGAACATGGGTTATGACTCTGATCTGGAGCAAATAGACTCGAAACACGTTCAAGAGCACAACGATGACGCACCTGCTCTCGCAGAGCTCAACCTCGTTGAGTCCGAGGGCAGGGTGGGCTTCCGAGGATTATTTGAGAACCCGCTCGTGTAAGTCCTTGTCATGCACGATGACACGAACGTTTTTATAAGCGTGTACCTCCGTTTCTCACACGCGTGCGGCTCGATAGGTTGGGCATAACGTGCTTTGCGACATTGGGTGGCTTTGTGAGTGGTTTTACCTCTTTTGTTGCACCTGCGGGGTTTGACGATCCTTGTTCGGTTCACAGCTCTTTGGATATGATCAGGTAGGACGCTGCGAGGCACGCGTCCGACTGGCTAATCGTGTGCTTTGTTATTGCAGGGCGTCGTCAGCAATGTGCTTGCTATCGAGTCGTTTGGCGCTGCGTTTCCGGACATATACATGGATTCGAACCTCAAGGTGAACTCCATTGTTTGTGTCGTCGCGCACTGCCAATTCCGTGTCCAAGGGGTGGTTCGTCTCGACGTTGTTGCTGGGTTCGTATTCTCGGACGCGTGTGCGTATGAGTGGCGTTTGCCTTAGCTCACGACGTTTCGTTTAGCTGCTTGGTTCGGGTCGCTCGTCAATGGCCCCGTTTGTGACAAGGTTCGACTTTCCTTCTCTCTCCCCAGGCAACATGTTCTGAACTAGAAGTTCCTTATCGGTAGATTGGAAGAAAACGGAGTATCATGTGCAACGTGGTTCTCTTCCTGATTGGGAGCGCCCTCCAAACGGGTGCAACTTCTCAGAGTGAGGGTCTCATCGTCGTTAGGATCACACATTACTTATTTCTCGTCTAGACTACCTTTTTGGTGGTCGTGCCGTTGCGGGTCTAGCAGTGGGTGCACTGTCGCACGTCGTCCCCATGTACTTGGCTGAAATTTCGAGTGCCAATGTGCGAGGATCGCTGGTTGCCCTGCAACAACTCTCCATTACGATTGGTGTAAGTTTGAGTCCCTATCTGCATATATAATAACTAAATTCTGCCACGTAGATCCTTGTCAGCTGTAGGTCTCTTCGAGTTTGACTAGTCTGGTCAAAAGTCCCACAATTGAACTTTCAGATTGGCTCGCGTACGGGACGTCTCATATCGGTGGGACACGCTGTGCACCAGATGTTCCATACACGGGACCGCTTTTGAATGGAAGCCCTACATTCGATCCGTACACAGACGTTCCGGCCGGGGGCTGCACTGGCCAAACGCAAGCATCATGGAGGGTTCCCATTGGCTTCCAGATGTTCCCGGCCCTTGTCAGTCGTATTATAGAGGCATTCCCACTGT
>JBBPMO010001424.1:0-10054 GCA_038090315.1 Xanthoconium stramineum
TGGGAGGGTGTTGGAATGGCTTGCAAGATTGATGGTAGGATGGATACTGACCTGTATCTACAGATTCTGGAGGAGGAACTTCAGCAAACTCTGGAGTTTTATGACAAAACTTCAGATGACATTGTCTTTCAGCAGGACAATAATTCCAAGCACACCAGCAGGAGGGCCAAGCAATGGTTTATTGACCATGGATTTGAGGTCATGGTATGGCCTGCTCAATCTCCAGACCTTAACTCATAGAGCATATATGGTTTCTTGTTAAAAAAAGGCTGGTAGAGTATTCAGAGCCACCAAAGAGGATTATAGAGCTTTGGGAGAGAGTGCAAGCAGAGTGGAAGAAGATGGAGGTGGAACAATGTTAGGAATTGATTAAGAGTATGCTTAGAAGTGTTCAGGAGGTGATTAAGGCAAAAGGAGGATATACATCATACTAGTTCTGCATACCTGATATACCAGCAACAAAACTATTGCAATAACATGGGCAACTTAAAATGGGTGTATCTCCACAGCCACTTGACCAAATCACATGACCAGAGCTGCTATAGATAGCCAAGAGTGTCTACTTTATTTTGTTTGACTACTGCTAAGCAAGATTCATACACCCTAACATGCTACTTTACACACACTTCAGATTAGCCAAACATTGCAACAGTTTTGTTGCTCAGTGTAGGGCATCAATTGTGTTGACAAAAAGGTTTGGTAGTCAGAATGCTTTAAGTTTATCTATCAGGTATTTATGGTCTATTGCTCCATTTCTTCCATGTAGTCTGCATATGTGCACATTGATTCTGCCAGTCTGATTGGGTCAAAGATCAAGTGGGTTGGCATGAAGCCTGATTGGTCTTGGTGTAAAAGGGTGCATGTGTGCATTGTGAGTTGTAGGGTGAGAGCTTTGGTCACTATTTTGTAGTCTGTGTTTAGTAGTGTTATTGGATGGTGGTTTTCTATTCAGGTTTTATCTGTTTTTTTGTAGATTGGGCACATCCAGCCTATTGAGAATTCAGCATTTTCATCTGTTCCAAGTGATTGGATGCTATTATATATTATTGTTAGGCATCTTATGATGTTGAAGGAGAGTTTATTTTGTTTTTTGAGGTGGGCATGTTGGTCATGTAGAAGTTTCCATAATTTGTATGGAATACTGTTGAGGCCCATGGCAGTGCCATTTTTGGATGCTAATAGAATGTTAATGACTTGGTCTGGAATGATTGGATTGTTGATGTTGGCTTCTGGGGTGTTAAGTTTTTGCAACTCTGGAATTTGTTGTAGCATTTCTTTTATTTTTTCTTGTTGTTTGGGGAGGTTGTAGTTTAAGAGTTGTTTTATTTGTAGTTTGTTGTGATATTTTCATGTAATTTCAGCCATGTCTGATGATTTTGTTGTTATTCTCTCAGTTGATGGGTCAAGCATTGCATGGATTATATCTCTTGGTTTCTGGGGTTTGTGGATTCTTGTCCAGTATTTATTTTTTCTCCTTTGTCAGACCAACATGCTTTCACTTTCTCTATTTCATTGCAATGTCTATGTCTTCTCACCATTCCATGATGTGCATGTCTTTTTTAATGGCATTTATTTTGATTGTTATCTTGCCAAGTTGTTTTTTTGGCTGATTTCTTCATCAGATTTGTGGTTTGTATTTTAAAGTGAGCCCATCCCAGCTGCAGTTCTGTGTTACTTAGAGTGTTAGATTCTAGGTTGTGTTGTAGTTCAAGTTTGGCCATTGTAACCTGTTCTAACATTTTTTTGTCTGTGAGTAGGGTAAGAAGCATTGTTCATCTCCCTCGTCCAACATAGGGTGGGTCTGGGGGGCTCAGTTATGCAAGGATCATTTTGTGGTCAGATGGGATGGCTGTGTCAGTAATCTTCCAGCTTGATAGGTATTGTGTCAGCTATCTTTGTACATATATTCTGTCTAGTTGTGATATGGATTGCATGCTACTTGTAAAAGCAAATGCTTTAGTGTTTGGATCATCATGTTACCATGTGTTTTGGATGTCTATGGACTCTCTGAAGTTTCTTAGTGCTTTGATTGCAGCAAAGTCATCATGTCAGACTATGACTCTGTCTATAAGGTCTTCTGTGATGTGGCATTGTTCACTGTTCTGTCTGTCTTTTACAAAACCTTCCTGCCATGTATACTATGGAAACACTAACTATGGTGGTGGTTCAAGTTCAAGGAGCCCCTATAAGCTTGGTCTTGCCCATATCAATGTATGCACACATGTTCCCAACTTTAAGACTTGCGAGCAGCTCGACCAAGTGAGTCTGCATGTGAAGCACACCAAGCAACTCTTTGATGGATTCCATAATTTGGTGTAGAACTGACACATGACCCCAAGGTTGCATAAAAGGTTTTGGATTTCATCAAATTGGATCTCCATGGCATCCACATTGTGGCCTGAGCATTTAGACAAGATAGATGTGCCAGTTATTTGAGATTGAAGCTGGAGAGGTTGGCCCATCAATTGGGGGAGGATGAATGGCTGGGAGTGGCAGTTGTGTCCATCACTGATGATATGTGAGAGTTGGTGGGCAACATTGGCAAATTGTTTTTCAGGATGTTCTGAAAACATACTGTCCAACAGGTCAGACAAACATGAACATTCAAGCAAGAATTAGGAGGAATTCTGGCAAGGCTTCTTAGATATACATTTGTGGAATGGTTAGCATTAAATGTTCAACAATGCCATCCAATGTGCAGTGTGTACCTATGAATTTGTTGCATCACTTTTACTTTGCAGTCTTTTCAGTTCCAGTTCCTGTTTATCAAGTAACATGAAGAGAAAAGAAGATGAATCTGGCATATTCCAGTGCAGAAATAGAATGATGTAGACACAATGAGATGGTTATTGTGTGTACTTGTGATATAATGCAAGAGAGTGTTAAATAGCTATTTGTGATCCAAGTCCTATCATATGCAACCACTTTTGCTTTCCATTGACAAAAACCCTTGATGGCTGAACAGGGTGCATAACTGGCCACAAGATTTACAAATATCTGAATCTCTCCCAAAAAAAGAGCTAGTATCAGCAAGAGTGTTATGGCAGTACAATTGAGGGGGTGATCCTGATTTTAATTTGGCTTCCTATGCTTATGAGGTCCAGAATGACTGGAACACATTTCTAAGACCAGGAAGTTGGAACTATTGGAACTACCACTCATGTATTACTCTTCTTCATTACTTTTATTGAGTGTTGTTTGTACATTTGTTTAGAGATTTTTGATTTGACACTCATATGTACATCTTGTGCCTCATTTTTATCATTAATCTGGTCCACCCCCTGTATCACAATGAATAGCATATTACTTACATTTCTTTGTACAAATGCATGCTTGGAATTCTGTGTGAGTACAAATGGATGTGCAGATGACATTCTTCAGTGACTTTCCCAGTGATGTGTGCAAGACATGAGTCCATTATTTCCTCACCCTCCTAAATGCCTGTATATCCCCTGGGTGTGTCCATGCTTTTGTATCACACTTCCTTCCCCTTCTATATGTTGTACTCATCCACCCTTGCCACTATAGAGTCAGTCCAAGATGACTTGAATGCTGGTACTTGTTAACTTCCTCTTGCCACATCCATTTGAGCACAATCACTCACCATTTAATTTCATGCATCATCACTTGTCAACTACCCCACTGTGTCCAATCAAGTGTCAAGGCACCTTTTGTGTCTGCACTTTATGCTTGCTCAACTGCTGATTTTTGTTCATCTTCTGCCTCCACCATTTAAGCTTTAGAACTTCTTTTTTGCCACTGCCATGTCCTCCCAAGTACAACCACCCACCATATTTCCCATCATGACACCTCAAATACCACAGCTCAGCACTTGCCCTTACTGTGTCCACTTGAGCATGACTGGTCATCACTGCCCACCATTGTGCCATCTCAAGCATAGCTGTTCCTCTTTCATCTCTGACATATGCTGTCAAGTGTTTCCATTCCCTGTCTGTTCCTCATCCCCTCCATCTTCTCTCAAACAAGAACACAAGCACCACTCCAGGATCCAATGATGTTTATGCAGCAATTGCAACCACACAACCTTGTTGATGACACTGTGAGGATAAGAGAGAGAAGCAGAAGTAGCAAAAGGAAGAAGGTGGCAAACCTGGAGATGACATGATGATGGCATCAATGGCAACATGAGGACTGGGGAGAGAGGATGGTATGCAGGTGATAACAAAGGGAATGGATGACATGATGAGGCTGATTGTAAGGATAGGGATGAGGAGTCAAGGTCAATATGGGAACACCAGGATGCAAACATGACAATGCAGCTGAAGAGAAGGAGGTTGGAGATCCAGACAGCAACACAACAAGGCAATGGGGTCCTCAACATCCAGGCAGGGGCTAGAAGAAATGAGCACAACATACATCATGTCATTTACATAGTGTTATATAGCATTTTCCTTACATGACAGAAAAAATAGTGCTGCTTTCAAGTTAGTGAGTTTGCTGAGCATATATTCTTTTACAAGCAAGTCTGTCTGGTACTTCAGCCTATTGCAAACACACAACTCATGACATTGGCTGCCAAAGCATTAGCAAGGCATGCCTTGTAATGTTGAAACAGAATATCCCACCATTTAATTCTGGCCTGTGTAGAAGCAGATGCATGATTTATACTGCCACCATTTATTTGTGATTTCATAGTTCCAATCAATATCCCTAAGTTTCAGAAGATGGTGGAAGGTCAGATTACAAGAAAAATGTACCCAAACACATTTATATACCTATCCCATAGGTAAGGTAAGAAGCAGCATACACTGGTTTCCATGTGGTAAACTGTAGTCTCATTACCAAATGTTTTAGAAAGTGGATGGCTGACAGGTTTGGATATTAGACTGTAATGCATGATCAAAAATATTTATGTAAGCTACATAGATGTTAAACACTACATGAATCTGAGTTGGTTGTCATGGCCCATGTTATACAAGTTGACAGACTTGTGATGAGGTCAAAGGTTTTACTTACTCTAAGGGAGGTACTCACAAAGAGACACTGCATCCTCAAAGACATTTCTAGGGTAAGAACAAGAAGCAGAGGAACTGAGTCATAATCAGACAGACTGTGGATTGCAAGACTAATGCTGTTATTGCATAGAACAAGAATGAAGAGAGAATACAGGCTAGGCAGATATTAAGTACTATGGATTACCTAAGTAGCAGGTTGTAGAACTATGTGGAAAGCTGGGGACACATGACTACTGCAAGAGAAGTAGTTATAGGAGAAATAATTCTATAAGAAGACATAGTACTAGAGTGGGAGGAATAAGGGACAAGAGGTAGATGGCAGAGCAAATAAGTAATGATCAATCTCCTTGTATTGAGGGGCAAAGTGGACATAAGGGCAGCATATTACAGAGATAAGGAAGAAGACATAAGAAAGGAAGAAAATCATAACATTATCCCCTTCATACATTTGAGTCCCAGGCTTGACATACCTGAATTCTTTATTCATTATGTAGGTTCCCCCATAAGTGCTGCGAGCTGCTGACTGGAACAAGGAGTCAATTGGACAATTATCCACCACATGTCCTTGGCCATCACATCTTCCACAAATTCAAAGATTGCACACATCATCAGAATGTCCCCATCTATGACAGAGATCACATTGGATTTCCAAACAATAATGTACAGCATGTTCCAGGGCTGCCTGATGACCAGATGGACAGGTGTACAAGAGGCAATCCCCACCATGGTGATTGAGATGTGAGCAAATGTAGCATTGAGTGTCAACAGATGAAGGGAGAAAGTTCTGGACCAGGACCCTGGAAGTGGAGGAGGTGATCCATTGGCCATTAGAGATCTGGATTTGAATGACATCCAGGTTGTTTATGGTCAAGGGTGTAGGGGAAGTGGGATGGAAGGAGATTCAAAGGGCCAAGAGAATGGGGGAGGGGGAGTCAGTGGTCTGTTGAACAATCTCAGTTTGTCCACAGTAGTGCTGTTGTTCTGCTCTGGTGAGGGAGAGGTAGATTTGGTGGAAAGCTGGGTAGAGGACATTGCTGGGAAGCTCCTCCAAGTAACAGTAGAAGGAGTGGATGTAAAGCAATTCAAGAACTGGTCCAGACAGGAGGAAGAGGGTGGTGTGAAGTGGGAGGCCAAAGACATCAGGTAGGTCATTTGGGCAGGCTCTGAAGTGCTGGATTTGTGTAAGTGTGATGTAATGGAGGAGCTGAACAAGGAGTTGACAGCTAGGAAGTCCTTTGACAGTGATGAGGATGGCAGGGATGGCAACAATGAGGGTATAGAGGGTGTAAACCTGAGATATTGAGAGGAGAGCAATCCAGATGGGCTGAGAGTTGGCCAGGGGCATGTGGGAAGGTTCATAAGAGGGAGAGGTTGGGAAGTAGGGCATGGGAAAGAAGAGGGAGTGATGGAATGATGATGAATGTAAAAAATAATGAGAGCAGAGGTAAAAACAGCAAAGGTATAGATTCCAAGGGAAATAACTGTGGCTGAGGTGGGATTCAAAGGTTCTGGATATGGGGTTGTGGTGGACAGGTGCATCTACAGGGGGTACTTGCAAAGAGATGCCACTTCCTGTGGTTTAGTTGTGAATGGGGCACCCAGACTCTTTGCAGAAGCAGGAGTGAGTTTTAGCATGGTCAAGGAGGAGGCTGCAGGGTTGGGGGTACTTGAGCTGGTAGACAGTGAGTCCCAAAATTCAGGAGATGTCAACTGGTTTAATGGGGAAGGCATTGTCATGTGCTTGGGTGAAGGGCATGTCATTGTGGTTAAGTAGCTGAGTTGGTGGTGTAAAGTAGCTCCTGAGTCCTAGGAGATAGGGGGATCCAAGGTGGTCAGTAGCAAGGGATTAGAAGGGTATGAAATGTTCAACCCTAGAGATTCAAGAAGAGAGAATAGAGAGGAGGAGAATGTTTAGGCAATGAAGGCCCTTTAGAAAGATTCATAGAAGAGTCTGAGTGACTCTAGGATGCAGCGAATATGGATGCAGATGGATGCAAACAGTAAATGGATGATCCTAACACTTCCTCAATGGTGAGGATAGTGAGGATATAGCAGAAGGTCATAATAAATGAGAGAAAGACAGAGAGAATGGCAATGGTGACTTAGGATCAAACATGACAGGGTGAGTGAACCAAGGGGTAAACTGACATTACAAATGTCAGGTACAATCTTTTATAGTCTGGGCATACCTGAGACTAATAGGATATGAAACAAGTCCATAGTTACTATTGTAACAACTATGCTACTTAGCTTAGAAGCATAGAGAATGACTCACCAGTGAATCCTAGATAACAAGGACAAAGGACAAGGACAGGACGAAGCTTCCTAGGCAATCTGACTGGTGGATTGAAGCTTCTGGATAAGCAGATACACAGATTGGATAGCAGATTGATCAGGATGGTCTGTAAAGGGAAGAGGGAAGAGTAATGATGATGGGATGGTGTGGGATATGCATCTACAAGGCCAGGAAGACATGGGTCTCCACATCTGTGGAGGACTTTGCTGCTGACTGTCCTCAGTCAGATGTGACTTGCTTAGTCAGCATGTGGATAAAAAGGGAACCCTAGCCAAGCCATGACTTGAACTCATACCACAACCATCCGCTTTTCACCATCACTTGTCTTTGTCATCATCCACAACCTCAACATGTCCACCTGTCTCAGCAACATTGTCTCAGTCACCAAACCCATCATCCACAACATGCCTGCACAAGTTGAAAGTCATGCCTGCATTGCCAAGGCCTTGAAATGCATGGAGACCATGGCTCAGGTTGCTCTGTATGACAAGGAAGAGCTGGAGGAAGAGCAGGACCACTGGATGAAGGAGTGAGACGTTGTCCTGGTAAGTCAGGTAACAGTTGCTTTGAAGGTGGATGCTGATCACTGCCCAGAGGGAACTTGAAGGTGTGCTCCAAGAAGCCACAGAACTCAAGGTTGATGCATCAGTCCCAGACAAGACAAAGAAGGCGCTTGAGGAAGCCAAAGGAATGCATGTAAAGTGGGAAGATGATTGCAAGGCTAAGGAAGCATCTGCAGTGCACAAGGCAGAGGAGGAGGAGGCATCATGCAAGAGTAAGGAGCTGGCACATTCGGGTGGTGAGGAAGATGTTAGCAACAAGGCTGTATGCCTGTTTGACAATGATGCAAGCCCAACACATGAGGTGGAAGAGGAGGAGAAGGAACTGACGCCTGTGGTGAAACCAACTGTGAAGCCAGTGCCCACCAAGTGGATCAAGTTCTGCACAATGAGGGTGATACTGACTTCTTCCCCATCTGTGCACAGGTCCATGCACAGCATGGAGGTCGTGATTCCCATATAATGCAAGGTAAGTGGATTGATAGTGGATTGGGCAGCACTGACTGAATGCACAGTGCCCTCTGGAGGAAGAGCAAGACAAGGTAGATAGTGACAAGGAAGTCGAGCACAAGCCCCCATGTGATCAATGCACAAGTCTGAAGAAGGAGTGCATTGGGCTGCCAAACTGGATGTGCAATGCATGCCAGAAGTCGAAGGGCAAGTGCAACAAATCCAGCAGATGCAGAGGGAAGGGTGGCACAGGAGAGGAGAAGGGCAAGGTGCCAGGTATGTGATCACCAGATGGAGCTTGATGCACACTGACAAGTCATCAGCAAGGCCAGCTCCTAAGATCCGCAAGAAGGGGTCTACGCACAAGACAATCGAAGTCTCAGACAACAATGAACTGGGTCCTAGCAGGGCATGTGGCAAGCACATTGTTATCATGTCCATCCACACAGGTTTGACTGGAAAGCCTGTCACATGGGCACAAGTCATGGCTCTTGAGTCAACTATGTACAACACCATCAGGCGGATGCAGGTGATGGAGGCAGATGGCCATTCAATTCTTGGGCAGATGCATGGGATGGAGTTAGAGGTGGCTGGGATGCTGGAGAAGTTGGCAGAGATGAAGGAGGGTTTGGCCAATGTGTAGAGTAGCCTACCCCCTGTAACCTGTAGATAAAATAATCCAATGGTATCCAAGTTGTCCAAGAATCCGAGTGAATCTGCAGTTGTCCATTTGAGTCCAGTTCTGTTCATTGTCAATTGGAATCGCTGAGGTCTGTACATGACACAAGGATTAATCAGCATGAGGCCAAAAATGCAAAAAGAGCAAATGTTTAGGTGTGAAAATGAGGAAGACAGATGATTCTTTGTCTCAGATTGTACTTAAGTCCAATGGATGGTTGGTGGATTGTAGGATTTAACCAATGGGTGTGGTGTCTCTGCATGAGGACAAAGTCTAAAGGTGGTAGGTAAGGATTGAGACATAAAGGGGCTCTTGTTTTTGTTTTGTTTGAAGAAAGGATAGAGTGGATAAGATAGAGCAGGAGATGTAGATGACAGTTTGTTCTTTTGGTAATGTAGTAGATTCTTTGTTTTGTTTTTTGTTTGATTTGAGAGACAGATGAGAATACCGGATGAAAACTGGGATGAAATGGATTGAGAATGAGATTGCTGGTCTAATTCCAGGGTGAAACAGAGGTTCGCTGGATGAAGGCCAGGATAAAATGGATAATGTATCATAAAATGCGGACATCCCTGAGGGGAGGTTTGAATCTGAGCCTCCTGGCTTGGAAAAAATCCACAAGCCAAGGAAGGGAATGCAAGGGACTTTGTGACCTCGTCCAGTAGTGGATTGAGAGAGCAAGGATCCTTGCATTGATGGGTAATGTAGGAATCTGGGGATTGATAGTCAGTGGTTAATGGTTCCAAACCAGTGGGCAGATTGTGTGGAAGGTGTCTAACAACTTGGTACTCCTTCAGGCTTTTGCCTAGAATGGAGAAGACCTTTGGATCCACCAGTTGGTTAACAAGGAGTAAAGCAAGCAAGGTCAGATCAAATTTAAAAATAGGTCAAATAGATGCAAGGAAGTAAATGGAACAAAGTGCAAAGAGAGGATCTTGGTCAACAATTTGAATATTTGAAGGAAAATTGCAATCTGGAACACAAGGTAAAATGGCAGAGGTTGGTTGGTTGGTTGCGGAATGTAATGATAAGATGGAAGTGGAAGTGGATTGTAAACCAGATTGCTTTTGCGAGTAGGAAGATTCAAAGGGCA
>JBBPMO010001425.1:0-10046 GCA_038090315.1 Xanthoconium stramineum
TGGAGAGCCAGACCAAAATGTATGCCACCTGTCTCATTGTATTTGTATTATTCTCTACTGATGTGGAATGCAGGGTAAGACAAGTAACTTCGCTCACAAGGTTCTCAAGGAGACTGTAATCGACTTCTACTATAACAACTCGTCGAAATCTCTCCGCCAGTTTCCGGAATTCCAAGACGCCGTCCCGTATCGAGCGTTGCTGCTTGTCGCTGCAACGGTAAGTCCCTTTTTGAAATCTTGTGGTCGCTCTGAACACCCGTATTTCAACAGGTACACGGTCTCCTTTGCCAGTTCAGAGCCTATGGCTTCGTCGATGAGAAGAGCGCCAACCTCAACTCTCAGAGTACCCAATCGGCGTACGTCGAACTCACCGGGCAAATGGAAATGGTGTTGGCCCATGATTACCATGGTCCGAAGCTGGATCGGATGCTTCATGAGTGGGCGCAGGCCGGAATGTGAGTGATTTGTTGGTTCTGTTATTATGTACTAATCACGAATTACCATACGCTAGGACTGGCTACTCCAAGAAGCTTAATCCTGGACCAACCACTCGTAAGGAATTCGCAGTCGTTCTCGATTGATACAGTGGTGAGTGTGTGGGCCCGTTCTAGCTGAGTCCTATCCAGTCTGTCGTGTCCTGTCGTGTCCCATTGTGTCCTGTCGTGTCCTGTCGCGTGTCGTGTGCTGTGGCCTGTCGTGTTCTGTCGTGTTGTTGGCCTGTCGTGTCCTGTTACTGTGTCGTTTTGTTTCGTATCGTACGTTGTGGAATAAATCTTTTGATCGTGAACTCGGTACGCTGCTATACAAGCAAATCAATTTGGTCTGCCCAAAGGACAGTGGACGGGTCAGTATGGACAGGTTCCTGCTGTACAGATCAGTACAGAGCCGAGGGTCGTTGCACAGCTGTCCAGACTTGTACAGAACCGAGATCGCCGCATGCTGTACAGATTGATACAAAGCCGAGATCGTTGCATCACTGTCCAGATTTGTACAGAGCCGAGAACATTGTATAGTGTACAGATCAGTACAGAGCCGAGACTATTGCATTACTGTACAGTGCCGTACAAGCACTGAGCGCTCGGCTGTTGTCAAGGGACATCAAAATTTGATTTTATGTTAGTGCTGTGTAGCCATCACATGTGTCACATGCTGTACAGTGATTTGACAGTGCTGTGGCATGGCTGCACAGGGGGGGACCTATCTGTAGCGCTGTCATAACTGTCATATGCTGTGATATGATGTACAGTCCTGCCCAGTAACTCAGTAGTTTGCTGATGATGATATTGCAAGATCAGGTGACAAGACAGGACCAGGCGACAGGTTGATATGAAGAGGAGGCGGGAACTTAATGTACAGATATTACTGTATTTCCTGCAAAGTGGTCCTATGATAGCTAACGAGTATCATGCAACAAATCCCCCATGTCTGGTGGGAAAATAAGAGGGAGGATTGGAGAGGGAGGGGAAATGATAATCGGCTCGAGTATATCATCATCCGAGTCACGGTCACCAGGATCGGATTCATCGGCATCGCTCTCCTCGTTGGCTTGGAGCTGCACATCACGGTTTTGGTCTCTCGCATGCATTACATGAAGAGCAGTGAGATTCAGGTCGTCCAGTAATTCCTGGCGGGCGGATGTGCGAGGCATGAGTGGGGGGGTGGGTCTAATCAAGCAGCATCGTACTGTACATGTCCTGTCCGGATGTAATCAGAAGGACATCCGCTGTCCCGCATCTCCCGCTTCTTACACTGTACTTAGGGTTCAACGTGCGTGACTCGGCACCAGAAGCCGCGCCATCGGAGCGTCTGGGTCTAAATTCAAGCTCAAAAATCCTAACATTTCAGAGCATTGTAGAATCGCTCTGATGCTCATAATTGCACAATAATTGCTATCTTGAATACCATTATTATTTCATTACCCCGTGAGTGAAGTTGTACCGAGGTCCTCACGTTTTTACTTACATATTCAAATGGGCAACAGGTGCAGAGGATGGCACGAGTACTTAGTACATTCAGATATGTAGTTGTCAATGGTGATATGTAAGACGAGCGGCTTGTACGGTGAGATTAAAATCCTTACTGCAGCCAGTCCATCAACATCCCGACACGGTGTGTACTCATCAACGCCCTCAGAATGTGACATTAACCGTTTTCCACTCTACATACTCGCATCCGGGAGTCAGCCAGGTAGTGTGCACACAAACAGGCATCATCAGGACCTAAAGGGGATGAAGGCTTCGTGGATTCTTCGTGTATCGAATTTGGGTCCGTGCGTATGGACCTTTGAGCTCATTGGCTATTAGTGCTCGCTGCTCATAGTCACCCGGTTGGCGGGAAGTACATCATTCCACCACTTTTATGGGTAAGGAGAGGATACTCGTGCCGAACTCCAGTGCCACTGAAAACTGTGTTGTGTAGAGTACCCAAACGATTTACCAGTTCGATGAGATCTTAGAAACATTGAGGCGATTTGGGTCTGACAGGTGCATTCTGAAAATCAGTGGCCGCTTTCCGTGAGTTGTCATTGATTGGATTCACAAGTAAAATCTGACTGTTACATCCTCGGTTTCGTAGTAAAAGCGTATACACTTCAGATGGATTCGTTCATTTCTCTTGTACATATTGCATATTATTTGTTATTCGCTCTCAAGAAATGTGCATGTTGTTCAGTTCAACGTGCTCAATGATAGTTTCTTCACGGTGAGTAGATCTTTTTATTCCAAACCGACGGTCCTACATTGAAGGGATAGAACATAACCGTCTCGTGTCTATCCCTTGCTGCCGGCGGAGACGCCCTGATTGCAATTTCCATGACGTACTTGCTTCTTCAAAAGCGTTCGACCACTAGATTCAGATTTGCAAGGTAAGTGCAACAAAAAGTCCGTCTGAACTCATCTGACTTCTAGTCAACAAGTTCGACACACATATTACACCGCCTCACCATATCCGCGGTGAATACGGGCATTTGGACGGCCACTGTTGCTGTCCTGTCCGTCATCTTGGTGCACGTTGTTCGTCACTGACCTGTTTTCTTGTTGGCACACCTACAATGTAGCTGCATGTCCTTCCAGAGACGAACCTGCCCTATCTAGTGTTTGCTATTCCGCTTGCGGCTACGATCTGCTGTGACACGCTGCTCGCCTGCCTGAACGCCAGAGCGTACATCCGCAGCGAAGCGATGCCGCACAACGCCCGGCGGTGACGAGTTCGCCTGTGTCTGACAACACCAAAGTCGAGACGCAGAGTGGGGTGACCAAAGTCATTCCTTCCACATACCTGATGAGAAGTTGTCACATATCCGAGTTGGTGAACCTCACTAACCTCGATAACGATGGCATTGGTAGAACATTCGAAGGACCACAGAGAGATGGTGACATTTACCAATGCTGATTCGTTCAAGACACCGGAGAATAGTGTGTAAGCTTGATTGGTTTAACAAACGAAGTTTGTTGTGCTCGTCGACCGTGCTCATTCCCCAGATCATGATCATGTACCTGTCTGTTCCCTAGTAACATCATGGCATAATGTCGTATTCATTTGACCTCGACCAGGGCTCGTTTCAAACATATATATTATATCCCTCGTTACCCTCAAACGATACCTGATCATCAACAAGAGACATCCCAACCTCGGGCTTCAAGGCTTCAACCACGATTCTCCATCAACTGTGGAAAACGCAAAATCACGATACTCCCGTTCGCCAACCCAATCGCGATCGTGTTCCCATATGAAGACCGCGCCTTGGCGGGCGACATGTTCGGGAGTAAGCTCAACACCTCGTTGGTCGTCTCGTCCACAATCCACCGACCCTCCAATACGAGCCGTCCCTCTCGCGTGTACGAAGCGGGATGGTCGGCCGGCGTCACCATCAGCGGTTCTCTCGTCGCCATGTCCCATGCGAATACCACGCCGTCCTTGTCGGCAGCCAAGATCCTGTTGCCTCCTCCCCTTTTTTCAGCGTCGTCGTCGTCGTCAAACGCGACGTCAGTGACGTCCCGCTCCAACCGAAGCGGTTCGATAAGCGCTTGTCCGCTCTCCGCGCACCACATGCGCACCGTCTTGTCCAACCCACCCGACACGATCCGCGTACCGTCCGCAGAAAACGCGATGTGGGAGACGAGTCCCTTGTGGAGACGCACCCCGCCCATGCTCCCCACACTCTCCACGTCCCACACGCGCACCGTCACGTCGTGTGAACCGGTTACAATCCGCTTGCCGTCGTGCGAGAACGTGACGCAGCGAACGGGGAGACGGTGTTGTCGGACGAGGTGGGAGAGTTCGGTTCCGGTCGAGACGTCCCACAGGCGGACGGTAGTGTCTTTAGAGGCCGATGCGAGGAGGGTGCCGCAGGGCGATATCGCGATGGAGAATATGTCGCTTTGGTGACCCCTGAAAACGAGGGGAGAAGGCTGTAAGGCTGCATGTGGGTTGTAGAGCAACGTGCCGTCGTGTGCATCCCAGACACGGATGGTGCGGTCGTCGGAAGCGGAGATGATTCTGTTCCCGTCTGGCGTGTAGACGAGGGAGGTGACGCCGCCTCCTTGGTGGAAAATGGGTGGTAGAACTCCCTCCCCAGTTACTGCATCCCATACACGTATGGACCTGTCTCGGGAACCCGACGCAAAGCACGATCCAACGGGTGAGAACGCAAGGGCAAGAATCGACTTATAGTGTCCTGTTAGTGGGGCATGCACCATTGAGCCATCGTTTGCATCCCAAACAACGACCGTCTGATCTTTCGATGCCGACACGAGCATGCCCCCATCGTTGGAAAACACAAGACCATAGATAGGTTCCTTATGTTGTTCTAACGCGCCACCTAGTTGTTCCCCAGATAACGCGTCCCACATCTTCACTGCACCATCAATCGATCCAGACGCGATCCGGTCGCTATTCGGAGAGAACGCGATGACCGCAAAGTTTGATTTGCCCGCCTGTATGGGTTTGGTAACCAGTTCGCCTGATGTCGAGTCCCAGACAAAGATGCTCCGTGTATTTGTGGAAGCGATATATTGACCGTCGGGCGAACAGGAGATAGCAGCGACGCTCCCTCCCGGCCGACTGAATTCGATGAGGAGGGGTGACCAATGTTCACGGAACCCACCGACGACGACGGGAAGTTCCGCGTCGTCTTTGAACGTTCGGAATACCGTGGTAGCCGTTGGAGTGAATGGAAGGGCGCTCTTGTAGACCAAAAGGGGGTGCCGTTCGTACACATGGGTATACGCCTGACAAAACCGAACAGCATCCTTTGCAAATGCACAAAGTGCTGCGTGATCCGCGTAGTTGGTCTAGATCATTTGCGTCAGAGCAGGACAGCAAGAAAACGGTGAGCACTCACATCGACCCATTCTTTCAACCGTATCATCAACCCAATTGTCTGCCTCGCCTTCCTCATGACGGTCATCACCTCGATCCAATGCAAGAAATTGGAACGCAAAAAAATGTAGATCTCTTCGGCCAAGGCCTCTTCGCTGCACGTCTCCGAGTTGCACAGATGGTCCACCCAATATCTAGCAGGGTATACGACATCTTCCGGAAGCTCCTCCTTCCAACCTGACGTCGACAGCTTCAGTCCGCATATATTTTTCTTCAACACCTTCCCCAGTTGAGCGATACAAAGCCACGCGACGCGCAGATGGTGCGCCGCGCGGTCAATGAACCACGCATCCGAGCCACACCTCCGCATCTCAGTGATGAAATCTGCAAAACTGGGGTGCATGACGCATATAGGCTTGTCCTCTCCCCATTGCAACACCGCTCCTAGATGTCTGATCGTGTGCAGACACGGCCGCCGTCTGCTAACCCCCATGTTGGCGTTCAAGAGGTCGATCGTACGCGATGTGAGGGGGTTCTGTGCAACGATGATTAACCCCATGATTTCGCGAAAGTCGGCGGCGAATGTGACGTCGTCCCATCTACCTGCGGATTCGAGGGCAGTGACGTATATTCCGTCGAGGGCTGCTTCGGCGTTTGTGTGCAGGGCGGTTTGCACGAGCTGAGAGAGCCTTTCTTCTGGATCCTGACCATTTTCAATGTAGCGACAGGCGGTATGAGCCCATATGAACAAGCCAGAGGCTCGAAGTGCGAGGGCTTCTGTCCGTGTTTCTCCTGGCCAATCGGAGGGAAGGTCCAGCCACTCGTTCTGCAGCCGGATAGCGACCATTCGATGACGGAGATACGTCTGAACATCCTTTTCGTTCGTAGCCGACTTGATGTCAATTTCGCGAACACGGACGTGTGGCTGAGGGCCGAACGCGCCACGGATGTCCCTCTCTGCGCGACTCGTGATGAAGATGCGAACAGTTGATGGTAGCCGCGGACTTTCTGAGGCAAGAACCCTGAGGAGGTCCTCGCGCGCGCTCGATTGTCCGCATTCATCCAGCGCGTCGATCACAATGAGGATAGGACCTTCCCTAAGACAATCTTCGAGACCAGTAAAAGGCTCGACGAGAAGCTTTTGAAACTGCCAGCGAAGCGGTGCTTGTTTGATGGTTGGTACTTCCTCGACGACTCTTGCGATAGCACTACCAATGCGATGGTCAAATTCCCCAAGCTGGTACGCCAACGTGCGAATGAGCATTCCAGGGTCGTTGCGAGCTGCTACACCTCGCGTGAAAAACGTAAACGCACCGAGACGGCGGAGGTCTCGGAAGATGTTGGCGACAGACGTTGCGATTGTACTCTTGCCTGCGCCGGGGAAACCATATAACCAATAAACATTGGTTTTCGTGGTAGGCATAGAGACCCATGTGAAGATCTCGGCGAGAATGTCCATGCGGGTGTTGGGGAGACATTCAGGTCTCGCTGCATCGTCCATGTCAGTGGGTCCAAGTTTCAACAGCGCTTGCGTATTAACTGGATCGAGTATCGTCAGTCAATGCTAGTAGTAGAAATTTGGATGGAACCAACGCAGTTTGTTGACGTTCTCATCGAGGCGAAAACAGACAAACGCTGCTTGTATCGCAGTACCTGTTTCCAATGATTGTTTGAGCGCGGCGAAGCTCTGCGTGAAGGCGTCTATTTGACGATCTGTCCATGCACTGAATGCTAGTCTTGCTGTATGGGACTGCATCAACCTTCGAAAGAGGCCACTGCAGAAGTAATACCTCCAAAGCCATGTCCGCTGCACTCGCGAAGGAACATGGTACATTCAACTGTTTGAGATAGCAAGGCACGGATTGTTGCGTCGAGGGCGGGTATCTTTTCCGGAAAGGATTTGATGTCTTCGACGAATGCGTAAGAATCCTTCATCAACACGCCAAGGTCTTCTAGCCTCGCGTATCGATCCACCTGACCTTTAATGATCTGAGAGGCAGGTCAGAGAGAATATAGAACACGGGATCACAGGATCTCACCGTGTAGAAACCAGATACGATCTTCCATGCTATTTTTGCGTGCGGGTTTAACTGTCGGCCCCAAATCAATATTGTTAATGTCGAACCCCACAATGGCCTACCTCCGTAACGGCGTCGCCGACTGCTATGAATGCTTCCAGTTTCAGCACGATCTCGGCCATACAGCTTTCGAAGCTTTCGACGGGTCGACGTTCTACTGCCTCTCCGATGTGTCCTGTGCCGTGTAACCGAACGAAGAGTCGCCAGTGGTCGCCCTTCTCGGTCTGCTTTTCAAGGCGCGGCATAAGGTATATCGGAAGATCCTGCTCCTGCCCTGCCTATGTGTTCGTCATCTACGCTCTGTACATTGGTAGATTTGTCCATACCTCCGGCTTGTTGTCCACTCTCTATCAGATCAGATATTGGGGCTTCTGCATAAGCCAACAACTGAGAGGGCAGGAGGGCGTTGCGTTTCCGTTTCAACTCGAAACGAAGGATCGTCTCGGATCGCGCTGGTCTGCAAGTATATAACGAAATTAGCAATCATAAAAGATTGCCCGGAGGACTCACAATGAAAACCGTTCTCCCCATTCATGTTGGCCGGCCTTTTTTGTGGTCTTGGTACGGACAGGATTTGAGCTACCGTCGACGTAGATTTGGACGAAACACTTGGACCATTCACTCGCAAGAGCAGGTAGATCAGCCTTGATGACTGTAGCAAGGTGAGCGTCACTTCCAGGTGGTGACTGCAAACACGCACCGCTGATGTCGACGCTGAGCAACTCGAGGCCGTCGAGCTTTTCTTTGATGGGATGTCCCATTCGTGATGGTGGAGGACGAGGCTAACTGGTCACCGCATGGACCAATTGAAAGATGCCGGAAGTCGAGAACCCCAAGCGGACACACGGTGGCCATATTAGTAGCCAAGCCCGGACCATCGCGCTCTAACGACAACACTCCACAAACTTCGGCAGACTCCGGTAGGAGGTAGCTTACTCTATCGAGACCCTCGAACATCCCCTCGCACATGTAGGATAGAATAACGGTCGATAATCCAAGACAACGCTGCACCAGACTGTCGGTCAAGGCGTAGCGCCGGGACGTGAAACCAGCCGAAGACGAGGCGTGATTCTAGATAGATTACAGATGCACGATGCGATGACATATAAGTAGACTACAAATACAAGAAGGTGAGCCGCGAGGAATCCCGGGAAAGAGCAGGGATGGGTAGCGCCAACAATGAGAAGCTCCTCGCCCAAGTCTCGCCAGGGAGCAATATCCAACAGGTCAAGGCAATGAGATCTCGCTCAAAATGCGCATCTGCTTTCGAGCAAGGGGTTGAGATTTGGTACGAATGTCGCCAAAAAGACTGGAGAAGACTGGAGAGAGCCGACATCTAGTTGAACAAATTCTCCGAGTCATAAGAGGCCAAAAAAGCCTGAGAAATTCCGAGCCTCGCAAATGAATGAATAGAATAGAAGGGTTCGAGTTCTGAAACAATGCCCGTCACGTGGGTCCTAACAGACCGGGGTTCGATATGTTGCCTGGACTTGCGGGTGAGGTGAACCATAAACCGGCCGCCGCCACATCGCCCAAGGGGATTGAAACGATTAGATAGAGAGTGGAGGCTCGAGGCTAACCGCTTCGAGTTTGCGGGATCGGGAGAGTACGTCGGCCGTCGCGTTGTGAACTCCAGGGACATGTAGGACGCGAAAGTCGGTGTCCTTAGCAAGGACAGCATCAACGACCACCATTAACATCCAGTTGAGAGAAGGTAGGGCAGTGAGGGAGTTGAACATCTGAACGGTGTTGATATTGTCGGTGAAGACCAAGTCCCTGCGGGCGCGAGAGCGATAGTGGAGGAAGGCCACGCAAACACAGAGCTTCAAGGTGAAAAATGGATTCATTATGTCCTTCACATAAAGACATGCGCGGTAGCAGTCGGGTCGTCGATGAGATCCTCTACATCCGCGACGGTCGCAGACATGTTTGTATGGACATTCAGATGGCGTTCGATGACAGGTGCCTCAGTTCCAGTTGTGGCAGGGGTTTCTGCGCCCAGAATAAGCATTCCATCTATTTCCTCGCCCGGACCTGGCTGAACTTCCTTCTAAGGCATTCAGACCCATACCATATGCAGAGAGGGAGATGGTCCGAAGGCCCTCGAATGCAGCAAAATTATCGAGGCGAAGGTGTTTTTGATTTGCCCGCTCGTAGACGGATGGCTTTGTTGAGTTCAATGACTCGATCAGGGTAGGAGGTCGGATGGGAGCAAAGAGTCCCGAAATGAAAATTTGGTAGGCGACGTATTCAGCATTTCGGGCTGGCAATGCATAGGAGGTAGCTTGGATGGCTTTGGCGAAAGCGATGACCCAATCTCCGTGTGACTTGATGCGTTTGAACTTTGGATTATTTGGGAGCCGCATGGAGAGCTGAAAAATACCTCCAAGGTCATGGGACTGTTTGGTCTTGACCTCTGTAGAATAATGTGCGCCGAGGACTTTGGACAAATCGAAGTCTGCGGCGTGAGTGTCGTTCGTTCGAATGAGAGCATACCATAGTAAGAATACCCGCTCCGCGCACGGTGGCGGCGCTGACATCGACCACGAGGACGACCATGACAGATCCAGTACCCACCAATCTCCAGCGAGCAACCCTCCGCCTCAATTTTCCTCCATCCTACGTCGTCGTCGGCGTCTACAGACTATG
>JBBPMO010001426.1:0-10042 GCA_038090315.1 Xanthoconium stramineum
AATAAGAGGGAGCGAAGGAGAAGTAAGGGCATCATACTACAGAGACGAGGAAAAAGACATGGGAGAGGAAAGAAATCATAACATCAGTGATGCTTAACAAATTATTTCAAGGTCTGCTTGACAACATGAGTCCATACCTGCTCAAGAATTCTGTGATTGTCATGGACAATGCAAGTATTCACAAATCACCAGGCTTTGAAGCCATCATGACATGAAGGCTTCATTAATTGCATTCAATGTATCCTGGTCTATCAATATGAAACCAGCTGTACATAAACAAAACTATGTTGAATGTCCCAAGAATTCTGGCAGAGAGTAGGCCCTCCAGTGAGTACTATCATATGTCACCAAATAAATAATCACCACCAGATACACAATCATGTCCTTAGCTCACAATTCTATAGATTTCAATGATAAGACACCTGGAGGACATATAACATAGTGTACTTGTATGCAGAAAACCATTAAGATGATAAAACTTGGATTGTGTAAAATGTAGTGGACTGAAAGGTAGCCAATGGGTGGCAAAAAATGGCCATGGACAGACTTTAATGGCCAGATTCAAAGTGATTTGGTGTGCATCATGTGCTGGTTTGCTTATACCATGTCTTATAGGTCCAGTAGAGGGTTTTTAAGATGCCCAATTGCTCATTAAAGTGGGAACTGGGATGCTATTCAACATCAACCATTTCAGCATGACAAGATGACCGAATAGGGGTGTCACCTTTATGCCAGGATTCACACTCTACTTCCTTTAGACCCAAACTTATTGTGATGGTGCCTTGTATTTAAATTGGAGTAAGTCAGTCCCTTAACATGGCTTCCATACCAATCATGACAAACCATGACAAGATTGTTTATATTTTATTGATTTTGATCCCATTGTATTGATTATGTGCCGACGACTTCAAAACCTCATCTTTCCTTGCCATTATTGTGTGAGCTTGTAGCAGATGGTTCAAAGCAAAAGTCTTTCCAGATTTGAAAAAAAAAATGGTAAAGTTGAGTAGTTATGTATATGAGAAATAGTTGATTTTGTACATATATGGTGGCATATCATAGTATCCAAAGGCTCCTTGTGGCAAATTTGCCACATGTAGTAATACTTCTACAAAGTACAGCTCTCGCCTTTAACATCAACATGTTGGCTTTTGTTTGTATCTTGTTTGTTTTTCTTTTCTTTTCTCTATAAAAGACTAATGAACTCATTCTCACAGCTTTTGCCTTCTTCCTCCAGCTATATGGCAGAGGGCTCTACAAAGTTGATGCCTGACCTGCCTTGTTGGCAGGCATAACATACTCACAGCAGTGGGTGTGGCATTTGTGGCTTACAATATGTGCCCAACTTTGTTGGTTGGGCATTGTGTTCATGTCAGTGGATGTCATGTTGCTGCATGCTGCATTGTACCAGAGGGATCAACCTTGGCCTGCTGATTGCACCAGCTCCCAGCCAACAAACTAATGAACTGTTTTTCACAGGTTTTACCTCCCTCTGGCTGTATGGTGCAGGGCTCTACACAGTTGGTGCCTGACCTGCCTTGTTGGCAGGCAGTAACACACCCACAGCAGTGGGTGTGGCATTCAGGGCTCACACTGTGCACCAGACTTTGTTGGTCAGGCACTATGTTCATGTCAGTGGATATTGTGTCACCACATGCTGCATTATACCAGAGGGGCTGACCTTGGCCTGCTGGTTGCACCAGCTCCCAGCCAACAAACTAACAAACTTTTTTTTTTGCAGGTTTTACCTTCCTCTGGCTGTATGGCAGAGGGCTTTACAAAGTTGGTGCCCAACCTGCCTTGTTGGCGGGTGTAACACACCCATGGCAGTGGATATGGCATTCACAGCTCACACTGCACACCCAACTTTGTGTGTCAGGTAATGTATTCATGCCAGTGGATGTCATGTCATCATGTGCTGCTTTGTACCAAGGGGGCCAACCTTGGCCTGCTGGTTGCACCAGCCTTTTTTCACAGGTTCTACCTTCCTCTGGCCATATGGTGGGGGGCTCTACAAAGACTCAATGCCCAACCTGCCTTGTTGGTGGGTGTAACACACCCACAGCAGTGGATGTGGCATTTGTAGCTCACACTGCATGCCCAACTTTGTTGGTCAGGCATTGTGTTCATGTCAGTGGATGTTACATTATTGTGTGGCACCAGAGGGGCTGACCTTGGCCCACTGGTTGCACCATCTCAACCAGAAAAAAATTTGCAATGCAACTGAAGTTTTTTGAATGTTGTGCTCCCTCCAGCTGTATGGCTTTGTTAGTTGGGTGTTGCACCCATGTCATTATGGAGGTCCAAGTGGTGCAAAAATCCATGCACACAAAATGAAGGTAGTGCACACAAATAGAGCAACCCCACACACAAATTAAGCCATTACACACATGAGATGGAAATGAATAATGAGGGTAGCACACACAAAACAAGTGATCATGCATACAAAATAACTTGTAATGCACACAAAAATAACTTATGGGAACAAAAGAGGTTGGTGTGTAAACAAGCACAAAATGCTTGTATGTGCACAAAGATCTTGGACATGTAGCCAAGCACAAAATGTGTGTAGAAATGCACAACAAAATGTATTCATATTATGCATAGAAACACACACAACTTGATCTGTGCAGAAAACAGGCACTTACAGAAGATCATACAACCATAATGTGTTAGGTAAACCATGCCATCAGTGCATACCTGCCAGATAAGAAGGGGTGAAGGTAATCAAATTCTTGATGGACAATACCATTCAAAATAATTGGATTCTTGTTGCAGCTGCCTTTTTGGGCGAGATTTGGCTGACTCAATTGTTTTGCTGACCTTCTTGCAAGGGACCATCGCCATGCTGTGATTCCGAGTCTGGTTGAGGAAGCAACAGGACTCTCCAACCAAGCCAAGAAATTGAGGATGTCCTCAAGTTCTCCATAATAGCTGGCACAGACTGTGAGCTCCTAAAGTGCAGAAAATGTAGCTGCACACAAAAGGTTACCCAGCTTGACCTTTGTCACTATGTAGAGTGATTCAAGCTTGTTGTGGATAAGGGATTGCAAAAAGACACAGACCATGTGATGTAGGGGCTGCCTATAACAGTAAGCTCCTTGAGGTTGGGGCACCATGTCAGGATCTTCCACCACATGTCTATATTGCTAGAGACCTCCATGCCTAAGTGTATTACAGCCACCCAACATGGATTGAAAACTCTGAGAAACTCTTCTACACCACTCAGTTGCAAGGTGCAGGTGTGTCTTGCTACTCCTGCACTTGCCAGATCACTGACTGTGGTGACTTTGTACTCCTCATAGCTTGTAAAGGCATTCTCCAGGGGCCATTCAAAATCTGGCAGGACTTCAAGAAAGGTCATGCTGGACAAAAATTAGCATTGGATGTGTATGTTCTTTGGCATCCTCATTAAAGCTGTCAAAGACTATGAAAATTGCCTGAAGAGTTGCATGTGAGTGAGAATAGAGAGAGAGATTGAGGAGCATGAGCAGTATGTCTGCTTTATAGATGGTATCTGTTGGGAGCCTTACACCAAGGTGAATGAGGCTGGCCCAGCTCAGTTGGGGTAACATCATAGGCATTACTGTGAGGAAATTGAGAAGGAGAGTATAAAGGGTCAGGTGTGGATGTGTGATAGTAAGCATGTGCTCACCTTCCTCATAATGTGTGACACAACAGTCCATAAGAAGTGTTGAGAGCTTCACATCAGCCCATCCCCTTCTTCTGTTGCAAGGTGTCAACAAGGGCCTGTAAGGCGGACTGTTGCTGAGTTGAGAGGGAGAAGGTGAAACTGGCAGCACCTATGGAGGAACTGGAGGTAAGGTGAGACCTCAGTATGGCAGTTAGCATTTCCATAAGGAACTGGGGATAGTCTATGTTTGATTCAGGCAAAGGGGTCCAGTGTATTGCACTATGAAAGGTGAGGGAGTGTGATTGTGAGCTGTGAGCATGCATGGTCTGGATTAGAATGGGGTGAGGGACTGCTCACCCTTCACTCGGTATGTTAGTGCTGTAAATGAGAACCTTTAGGGCAGTAAGCTTGTGGGAGTGATCATTTAAGAGGATTCAGCCAAGCCAAAACAGGCTGTTGACAGCAGGCACAAGGGCTTGTATGGCACCTCTGAACTCATCAGGCTTAAGCCTGTCTTTCAGGGCCAAGGCCTTTTCTCACAAGGCCCTGCTGGCACATATTCAGGGCAAATAGTTTGCCCAGCCGGTGACTCTCAGGAGTGCAGGAGGCATTCAGTCCTTGTCTGTGGTGATGGTAGTGATGCCATCTGCATTCAAAGCAGTGCCCACATCCAGAAGAGCTACCTGGAGGAGAATGGAATCCTTTTGTTCAGCAGGGCATTGGATATGTGGAAAAAAGCCTTTCTGACAGAATTGAAGAGTGCCTGGATGTTGCAAGGGCAGTATCTCTCCTGGTGAAGGTGACTGAGGGCATATTCAGTTTGTTCATGTTTCTTGATGATGTCCTCAGACTTGACAACATAAGTACTGTACAGCTAGCTATCTGACATGTGAAACCAAATTGGGGGGGACCCAAGCCCTGGATGACAGGACCACCCAGTGAGGAAAGGGGGACATTTTTGGAATGGGCAAAGACATGGTGATGGTGGAGGAAGGCCTTTAAGTCTTCAGAATCCTTGCCAGCAATGGTATGGGCATGTTGGACCTTGCAGTGGCCATTAAATATGTCAGATGTCAAGGCAACTTGGCACAAGCAGCAAATGGAGATGTTCAAACCACAGTCAAACCAAACACCAAGCCTGTTGAGAACTGTGCCCTTTTCAAGGTAGTTAACTAGAGGGTTCAGAATGATGGTGCCCTTTTCATGGCCTGCATTGATGAGTCTCACATGGCAACCCAGAGTCAGGGTTGAGTGAGTCTGCTCACTTTTCTTCTTCAGATTGCATTTGATTGGGGCCTGGTTGAAGGGAGTGGCAGTGTCAGCTGAAAAGCATGGGCAGCAATGATTAGCACACAAAAGGCAAAAATGGGCATAGAGGGATTTGCTCACCAGTTTCATTCTTGACTGCTGGAATGGCAGGGCCTGCTGGCAATTTGGCACCATCTTGCTTGCCTGGGACTGTGGTTCACAGACAGGACTTGAGTGTGAATGGATATGGGTTAGGGATTTTATTTCGACATGTACCTACAGGACCGTCAAAAACATGGATGTTTTGAGGAAGATCATGGGCCTTGAGCATATGCTTGGTCTGTCAAGACCGGGTCAACTCCAGAACTATCTCCAGAACATCCAGAGATTAGTGTCAGACAGGACTTGGCTTCAGTAACTTGGAGAGGAGTGCTGTGCCCTTGTCAAGTCTTTGTCCTGGATTTCAGAATGCAGAGATAACTCAGAGGTAAGACTTAATGTCGCACAGCAATAAAGTTGAGTAGTGTTCAGAGGAGAGTCAGAGACTCTAGCAGAGGATCAGAGGGAAGTGAAATCTTAGTTGATATTCAAACTGAGGGGAATACATGGCTCAGGGGTACAGTGCTTATACTATGGAGGTGTACAGGATTGGTAACAGAGAATGGAGCTGAATAACAGGAACAGATGTAGAATGCTAAGGCTACACACCAGCTGTCCGGAATGCAGAACTGTGGCACATGTTCATAGGATTAGTGGCGAGAATGCTACTAAACCTTAGTACAAAAGGGAGTAACCAAAATGGAGGATGACGAGAGGGAACCCTAATACATGTCCAGAGGTCCAGAAGTAAGTCCTGGGTGAGAATATGTTGGAGTTCATGGCTATAACATCAGAGTAGGGTTGGAGTTGGCTTGGTCAGATGTATGGTATATGACATGGTCGCTCTGTCCCTTCAGTTGGTCGTGACAGGACACTAAGGGATGGGGCAGAGCAATTTCTCTTCACTGACAGTGAATTTCCTGGTAACAGTGCTCTGACCCTGCTAGGATAGCACATTGGACCCATCATACAGGCATCTAATGACACTCTGGAAGAGGGGCAGTTGACCCTCTGTGTCTAAGGATGGGGGACTCATTTATGCTTTGGAAAATACATAATACCCCCCCCCCCTTAGCACTAAGGACAGCAGGTGCTACCACTTCAATTTATCAACTTATCTGCTGTAATTGTAGGGCTGCTAAAAAGAGGTGTTGGAGATGGTGGTGATATAAATTCTAAACCAAGGAAAATGCTAGGAAGGCTATACTATGATGGTGTCCCAGAGGGTTTTGATGGTCATTTATGGTGCTGTGCCTGGTTGTCAGTTATATGCATAGGGCAAGTTACTAAGTAATGGCAGGAGCATGAAGATTGTATAGTTGGCAAAGACAGACTATAGTACAGGATGTTCAGGATGTCTGGATTGAACAATGAAGTGAAGGAGCATCCAGGTTGTGAGTAACACTGGATTCCTCAGCAGCTTGGTATTTTGCCATCTTAGCATTCAATTTGGAGGATTATGATGGAAACTTCGCCATCTCAGCATGCTGTTAGACTTTAGGAAGTCATCAAAAAAGAATGATCATTGATGATAAACTACAGGTAAAAACAGATTCTCTCTAGTTTGAAAGACCTAACCCCTCATGTACAGTATTCACTGCTTCTGATGGTTTTGCTTCCTTCATGCAGGAAGTTGTCAGAAGGAACCAGGCAAGAGAACAGGAATGAAAAGGGATGGGGAGCTTACATTGAGTGAGAGGAGGTGGTGAAGGTGAGGGCCAAAGGAACATGACCTGGGTTGGTAATGGCAAGTGAGGAATTAGAGATTAGATAGGGACAGGATGGAGCAGACAAGTGAGAGGAGCTAGCAGGGGGATGTAGGGACTCAGGTGAGATGAGTGATGACAGGTGTTGTCAGTTAGAGCAGGGACAGGCATGTTGTGGGGGTACAGACTGAAACTGGGATGGGATGGGGACAGGAACAGGGATGGAAACAGGAACAGGGATGGGAACAGGGACAGGGATGGGAATGGGAATGGGAATGGGAATGGGGATAGGGACAGGAGTGGGAACAGGTGACAGGGATAGAGAATGTTGTTGGCAGGGAAGGGCATGGCACAGACAGGGATCAGGAACTGTTGTGGGGGTGGAGACAGGCATGAGGGGGTGAGGGATAGGCATGTCTGGGCAGAAGCAAGGAGACAGCACAGGTGAGAGGGGGACAGGCATGTTGGCAAGCTCCTCAGGGACAGGGACAGAACAGGGTGGCTAGCTCTGAGAGACATATGAATGCCACAGTGTCAGTATGGTTTATACCTCCTGTAAACTGCCACTAATACATGTAGTCCAAGCTCTGCTAATTTTGGCTTTCATTTTGCCCTTGATTGCATGGGTAGGTGGGCTTTTTCTGTTATTTTCTGGTCATATTTATTTGTATTTGTTGTTCATCACTTGCCTATAGGTAAGGCCAAGTTCTGCTAATTTTTGGCTGATTTTTTCTTTATTTTTGGCTTCATTATCAAATGGGTGGATGGATATTAGTACACTATTAGTATATTAGTACACCATTCTGGATAGCCACTCATACATGTAGCCATATGGTCAATATTTCATAACATTGGGTGTGTGTGTGCTTATTTTGCCCTGTTTTTCATTAGTTTATTGCATGCCTTAGGGTAAGGCCAACTTTTGCTAATTTTTTTTGCATTCATTTTTCATGCTTGATTGTGTGCTTGTATTTTTTCATGGGTGTTTTTATTTATTTTCTTGTTATGCTTATTTGTATAGGTTGTTCATTGCTTGCCTATCAGTAACTCCAAGTCCTCCTTATTTTTGCCTTGTTCTCACTTCATTTTTGCCTTCATTATCCAGTGGGTGAGTCTGTGGGTGCATGGATATCAGTACACCATTTTGGTGCCATCATACAGTTCAGTTTACAGTAAAAATAATATAAATTGACCCTTATAGATGTAGGGTTGGTTTGTAGTAGCCCCAGTATGCTCCATCTGTTGACCTCATATGCATGGATCATTGTTTATTTTGTTTTGTTATTCATTGGTATAGGTTACATATTCCACAACTGTGGATAATCCCAAGTTCTGTTTGTTTTTCCTTTCATTTCACCCTTCATCACCTGGGAAAATCTTCTTTATTTGTTCTTCTCATCACTCACCTATCCATAAGCCCAAGTTGTACTAATATTGCCCTTATTTTTACTACATTTTTCCCTTCATTATCAGGTATATGGCTATATATCAGTACACCATTCTCTGAATAACCACTCATCCATGTAGTACCAGTATCCTCAACATCTCTTAATCTCATGTCTCTCCATGTCTTTTTTTTGCCTTATTTTCCTTCTCTTCTTTATCACTATTCATCATGTATTCCATGCCAGCCTTCAAGGCCTAGTTTTCCTAATTTTTCCTTTCATTTCACCCTTTATCATGTTCATGCATGTTTTGTTTTTTCTTATTTTCTGTCCTTCTTTATTTCTATTTGTTTTTCACCCCTTCCCTGTATCTAATCTATATGTAACACCAACTTCTGCTGTTTTTTTTCTTAGCTTTACTTTATTTTTCCCTCAATTATCCCTTTCATTTATCCATATTAGTGCACTATCAGTATCTTAGTACATCATTCTTGTACCATCAGTACAGTTTATACCCTCTATAAACTCCCACTCATATCCATAGTCACGTAGAGAGCCAAACATCACATCTTCTTGCCCAACAAAACTTGAAGGTCACACAGATAGTCATCTCCAACTCTTGCCCTCAAATCCTCAGTTAGATCCAGCCCAACCCACTCAGCATCATCAGACACCACCCCCTGAGGCAGTGGACCCTGATGCCATACCAACCCTTAAAGAAACACCAGAGAAAAACCCATTCTTACCAGACATCCAAGATGCTTCCTTCACCTCTCTGTCTAACACCCCAAGAAAGATGCTAACTGACTTCAATGAGAATCACCCTCATCACAAATGCTACTCCCTTGCCCCACAGGAGTTTAAAGATTTACTCCCCCTGGAGAAAGAAAACATTGAAATGACCATATGTGAGGGAGAGATTCCAGAAGACATCACACTGAAGGTAGTTGCAGATTTTTACCTCAGAGAGAAGAAGGCATCCATGATGCTGGTAGTTACCCCCAATGGCACCCTCATCAGGGTCATCAAACCCCAACCTAACTTCAAAGTGAATGTTGCATATGTCATTGATGCATAGTAACCCCCTAGCATTTCTCCTATCTTTCCATGCAATCCTTTAGCTAGTATATTTTTCACCCTACCACCCCTGCAGACCTTACATCTTCTCTACTACTAACCTAGCTTACATATGAGTCCCATTGCAGACTACCATACCTCCCCCCATTCAGAAATCAGGAGGTGATACACAGTCTTCAAAGACCAGTAACTACCTATGAGCTGCTCACCGCATGTACTGTCTAGCATAGGGCACAGCCCTCATGGACAATAAATGAGGAGAAAAAAAAAACCCCCACCCCAACCTTTGAGCCCTGCCCCTGGCCTGGCCCTTGCCTAGCACTTTATCACCCTCAGGGTGAGCACTCCATTTCTCCTTGACCTTGCCCCTTGCCCCCTTGCCCCACTAGGGCTGCCAAAGTTCAGTTCAGTTCCATTCAGGGCCCTCTCAAGCTGAACCTGAACCTGAACCTGAACTGAACCTATATGAACTGGTTCACCAAGTTCAGTTCTGGTTCAAAACTAGTTCAGAACCTGAACTTCAAGTAAAATTTTAAATGTGTTTATATCTTGGCATGCATACATTGACAATACAGTCAGTGCAACAAGGAGATCATTAATAACATACCTGAAGGTTCTTCAGAGCCTTCACCATACCTGATAGAGCCATGCAGCAACTAAACAATTTTCTGATTGAGAGAGATTGGAAAGGAAGGAGGAGGGAATGAGATAGGATGGGGAGAGAGGTGGTGGTGGTGTGAGAGGGTGGAAAGGGAGGAGAGGGTGATGTGAGAGGGTGGAGGGGGTGATAAGAGAGGGTGGAGAGAAAGGAGAGGGTGATGAAAGAGGGTGTAGAGGAAGAAAAGGGTGATGAAAAAGGGTGGGGAGGAAGAAGAGGGTGATGAAAAAGGGGA
>JBBPMO010001427.1:0-10040 GCA_038090315.1 Xanthoconium stramineum
AAGTCAGAGATTATACCATGTGATTTGAGTAACCCTGCAAACTTCTGCATTGCAGTGTTGTTATTTAAAGCATTATCAAGCATAAAGTGCCCAACCTGCAAATGTTCAGCAACAGTCGTGACTGATACTGGGGCTCAACAGGATGACTTACTTTGTGGAGGATATTTGCTCGTTCGAGAAGCTCAAAGATCTTCTCCCCCAAGTACTCACCAGTATGGCTACTGGGGACGTGGTGAAAGGCGATGAGAGCCATTTTGAGTTTCAATGTTGATGCATCAGAACCTTTACTGATCCAGTGAGCAGTGAGCGCCAGGAAAGACCTCATGTTTTCATCTGATCATATGTCAGCAGTGCATGATACTTTACCCTCAGAGTTCTGAAATATAATACAGTCAGTCAATTAGGTGCCATCGACTCTACTACTCTGGATGAAGCACTTACTGCAAGATCTTGCTTCAGGATTTGGAAATATTCTCTTCATGTTTCGATGATAAGTTCTCATGTCTTCATTCATCTAGGGATGTCAGCATCCTGGAGGTCCTCTTGGAGTAGAAGTAGAAGTTGGTGAAATTCAGGACATTCAATAACATTGATAGACTGTGACCATGATGATTAGATACTGCTTGAGTCATCACATTTGTTAAGATACATACTTGATCATTGGCAACAATGAACTTTACCAGGAAGCACTCAAATGTGGCAGGCAAGAACTCTGGTAAGCCATCATCCAGAGATGGTTTTGAGCCTGGAAGAACAGGCAGTGAGTTGCCTGCAGACCAAGGAATAGCAGGTGGAAGATTACGTATCGTAATGTCTGGCTTCTGGGTGCTTCCCAGAGCGTTCCAAAGGAATATCCTATGCTAAATGCTGCAGTAACTGACTTGATCCATATGGTCCAGCTATGCTCCTCAGCATGTTCAAGGTATTTGAGAAGGTGGTACTTCTCGATATGTTGACGAAGTGAGGAATTAGAATTACCACTGCTGTAGATATACTTCTGGGTAAATGGCTCTGGTTGGGCCTCTTTCAGCTTTCTGAAGGACAATTGTTAGTACGAGGAAGGCCAACAAAGGAGGGGTATTGACAGACCTGCATACGTTACACGTTGATGACACTTTGCGAATCTTCTCAAAGAAGTGATTAACGTCTTTGGCGGATCGGTCATTTAAGGTGTTCTCAGGAGTTAGGAGGTCAGAGGTAGATGCCCTGGTGTTCAAGGAATTCTGTCTTCTATCAGTTTGGTGCACTCGTGCTCGTGGGATCGGACGCTCTTGAGGCTCGTCCTCATCCTCGTCTTCATCCCCATCCCAGTCGAGCTCAGCATCGATGTTGATAAACTCTGATCCCTCCCGAGCAGCCGGAGCTGAGGGGCGACACGGACCATCTGGTGACTCAGGTCCCGAACCATGAACTGGTCGCACGGCTTGAGCAGGTGTGGGAGCAGGATTAGGACTGTCAGGTTTGTCTCCCTGAAGAAAGCGGTGGGGAGGGCGACATCTTCTGGGACCCAGAGTGTCATTAACAGGGTCACGGGTGTCGTCTGTGTGTGTTTGTGTGGTGGTGCCTGGCTCTGGCGCAGCACAACCAGGCTGAGTGGGCTCCTCACGGGCCTCACCTGTGCGACGGCGAGGGGGCATCATCAATAGTACATTTCCCTGAATTCAGAATCGATTTTTATATGGCAAAAACACCCTAGAACAACGATCGAGTGGCTGTCAAAGGGACTCAATGTGCTCAGAGAACACGCGAAATATGAACATAAACAGAATTGGCTAATACAAACGTAACAAACCACAATCAGATTTACAAAGTAGAAGGAACGAGGGGGAGTCATGTTACAAAGGTTCTTTGGAGTTGCGTAACTGACAAATTCAACTTTGATGAGCAGTGTGCTTGCATTGAGGCTTGGGGTCTTCAGATCTCTGACTCTGGGACAAATTGCTGGATGGGGTGTACGACTTGTCTGACCATGTTGAGCGTTTCTTGCCCTTGAAAGAACTCTTGTACCATGGCATGTAACGCTCGTGTGCAGTTACCATCTTCGCGTCGATAAGTGCAGTACAGAAGTGGTCCCATGAGGTGGGGAGTGAGATTCAAGCATTCATGCCAGTAGCATCCAGTGTGATGCCATTAATATGTGCAATCTCCTCACAAAACTGGACCATGTCCAGTCTGATCAGCTCCAGCCCCTTGTTTAGGATCCTTTTCATGTGGTCCATAGCCCCCTTGTCACCTGGAAGCACCTATGATCCATTCTATGAGGATTCAGCAGTTCTACACACAGGAATAAAACGTACCCTGTGTGCACTCCACTCTGTTTGATGTACGTTTTGGGCATCGATCTTGATCCTCTCAGCAGGGTTGTCTCCAGTAGATTGTCTCAACCACACATAATACTTGACCTCGTTGATACTACACCACGTATGTCCTGAAGCAGTGACCGGAATCATAAACTCTTCCACCACGTCTTGAACCTTGGGTTCTAGATCGCAGACCGATGTTATGGAATTCGTGCCCTTACACGACATCCCCTACATTTTCCTCTCCCCCGTTGACCCGCCACACTTCTCCATCGAAGAATTCCTCGCCTCTCTGGACTGACTTTGGGACTTGTCCACATACATCCCTGATGCCTCGCTCCCCTAGACGGAACCCTGTTCCTTTCTCAGAAGTGTCCTCTTGTTTCGCCTTTCTTGTCCTGATCCGTTTCACTCTCCTGCCAGTCCTTCAGTCTGCCAGTCTCCATTTCTCCTCTCATATGCTTTCCCCTTTAGATTGCACAGCTGCTCCACTTTCGCTACACAGCACTGGCTTACCATTCTGTTTCCCCTTTCTATATCGTATGATCCTCTGTCTCTTTTTCCCATTGGTTCAGCATTGTGGTAGCCTACCCTGAACCCTACATAGAGTTCCAATTCCATCTCCGCTCTGTACTATATAAGGTCACTCGACCTCTCGTTTGTTCCTTAGCTAGTTCTACGCAATCCAGCCTAGTTTCTGGTCTTCCAAGGTTCGCCTTGAGACCCACCTGCTCGAAGCCTTCCCTTACCTGGAATGGCTCTCTTAGGACGCTGCGACTCTTTGTGAGATCCTCCCTAGGATACTCAAACTCAGTGCGAATCTCATCCGGCAGGAGATTACTCAAGGACACTCCCTGCGTGTCGAAGATTACTTGAAGGACACTCTCGACACGGATCCAACCGAAGATTACTTTAAGGAAACTCTCGGTATATGAAAGGCTAGATACCAGGCTGAAATGCAACAAAAGAACTAGCTCTCTAAACATTCCAGCTACCATGCTAGGAACGAACCCCCCTCATCACGCGGCGTATAAACCTAGCAGCTTTACTAGCACACAACTTGGATTCCTCACCCGAAACCAAGCCTACTGAAAGCTCGCCCGAAATTGAAGAAGCTCCCACCTGAATCTCCCCCACCATGTCTTCCCCTTACCAACGAATCTCGGGTTCTCAACGACGAACCCCCTCTCCCGCTATCCCCACTCTTCGACCCACCCCTCCTACCGGAATCTTCCGAACTGCATCCCCACCGCCCCTCGTACCTACACCACTGGTCGAACAACTCACCTCCGTCTCCCTTCCCTCCGAAAACCCACCCATAGAACCCGAAGACACACCCCTACCCGAACCGCCTTGAGCCTCTTATGCCAGAGCTACTTCTAGAGAAAGAAGAGCCTTAGTAGAAAACTACTTATGGGATCATCCAGAACCGACCGACCCGGAACCAATCGAACTCGACGAAGACGACAAAATGCCTGAACTAAAGGCCGGACTACCCGGAAACTTCTCCGGAACGGAGGAAGATGCCAACCTATGGCTACTCCAAATGAAAGCATACTTCGCTCTAAACCTGTCTCTTTATCAAGAGAAAAACAAGATCCTCGCATTCCTCAATAAGATGGACAAAGGAAGAGGAAAATCCTTCTCTAAAGGATGGCTTATTGCCTGCGCCAATCCAAACATCAAAGACGAAGATTGAACCTTCGAAAAAATTGAAGCAGACTTCATAGAAAAATTCATCCCCACCAACCGAGCCTCATGCTCCAGACATTCGCTGTCAACAATGAAGATGGAAGATCCCCCCTTCAACGGAGACTTCCATAAATTCAAATCTGAATTTGAAATAGAAGTGGCCCGATCTGGTGTCACCGACGAACATATCCTAATTGACCTCCTGGGAAAGGCGGTCTCTGCCAATCTGGCCTTCAAAATGACAGCCCTCCAAGAAGAACCAACTAGCCATAAACAATGGCTGCACAAGGCTGGGCAATTCTTCGACGCCACCTTACGAATGAAGAAACTGCGGAGTGGACAAGGCTACACCCCTACCCACTCTGGACCAAAAAAAACCGCCAAAGATCCCATGGCTATGGATGTAGACAGAATCTACCTCTCCCCCACCCAACATGCCGAACATATCCAAAACAACAAATGCTTCATCTGTCACCGAGTAGGGTGCTCCACTAGAAACCACCTGGGAGTCAAGAACAAACTGCCCAACAGGACGTATCTCCCATGACACCAAAGACCACACAACGTACAAAATACTAGTACTACCCCAGTACCTGCCACCAAACCCATCGACGAGGTAGAATCCTACCTAAACGTCGTATGGAGCAACAGGAACCTCTCCAACCAAGACGTCCTGAAATCCCTACAAATTCTATTTGACAATTCTGTCGACGAACAAGGCAAACAGATAAACACCATCCGCCTTGATCAAGAAATCCCACCAAAGGATTTTTAGAAAGGGAAGAAGGAGCGGTGCCCTCTTCCCATATTAGACAATCTTTGTAACCGGTAGAGCTTCGAAATCCATAAAACTCCCCGTTTCTCTTTACCATGGTTCCTTAGGAAAAATCGCTGACACCAGAGCACTCCTCGACTCTGGAGCAACTGGAAATTTCATCGATCATGACTCCATGTCCAGAAATCACTGGCCAAAGGAACAACTCCCATCCCCCGTCTTCGCCCATAATGCTGATGGATCCCCCAACCAAAAAGGAATGATACGCTTCCATACCAAACTCACTCTTCGAATCAGGGAAAAAGAGGAAACCCGGTGGTTTTACCTCCTCCACCTAGGAAACGAAAACCTCATCCTAGGACTCCCTTGGCTACGCTCTGCCAACCCAGTAATAAACTGGAACACAGGAAAAGTTCACCTTCCCTTGGGACGAAACCTCCCTCGACACGATTCCCTGGACTCCATGTACCAACGATACCTAGTTCATTATCTGAAGTTGGACCCAAACTCCAAACTGGAACAACTCCACCTCCAACTCATCCGACACCTCCCAGTAACCCTAGGAGTAAGAAAGATGACTATCTCTACAGATATAGCCCAACAAGCCAAGAAAGCAGAAAGAGAACTCCCTGACGTCTATAAAGAATTTGCTGACATCTTCTCTCAAAAGGACATGGATGGATTACCCCCGTCACGACCTTTTGATCATGCCATCCAACTCAAAGATACCTTCACCCCTAGACGAGCAAAGAATTATCCACTCAACCCTGCGGAAACCGAAGTCTGTAAAGCCTTCATCGAAGAACACCTAAAGAACAGAAGAATCACGCCTTCCCAATCCCCACAAGCCTCACCATTCTTCTTCGTTCCCAAAAAAGACAGAACTCTTCGCCCATGCCAAGACTATTGCTACCTAAACTCCCATACCACCAAGAACGCCTACCCCCTACCCCTCATATCCGAACTAGTAGACAAACTAAAAGGTAGCAAAATTTTCACCAAATTTGATGTCCGATGGGGATACAACAACATCCTCATCCGACCTGAAGATCGATGGAAGGCCGCCTTCTCCACCCCATTTGGACTCTTCGAATCCACTGTCATGTTCTTTGGATTATGCAACTCGCCCGCCACCTTCCAGGCCTACATGAACCACACCTTCCAAGACTTCATAGACGAAGGATGGCTGATCATCTACATGGATGACATGCTCATTCACTCCTCCAATAATCTAGCTCTCCATCAGGAATGCACTAGACAGGTACTACAATGCCTTCGCAAACAACGACTCGCCCTGAAACTCTCCAAATGCTCCTTCGATGCTGACAAGGTCGAATATCTAGGCCTCCTCATCTCTCCCGGAGCCATCAAAATGGACCCCACCAAACTGGAGGCCATTAAAAACTGGAACCCTCCCAGAGACGTGAAAGCAGTCCGATCCTTCATCAGATTCTGCAACTTCTACCAAAAATTCATACCCAGATTTTCTGATCTGGCCAAACCCCTCTTATCCCTCACCCATAAAAATGCCCACTGGCAATGGTCCGTGGACCATGAAATCGCCTTCGCCAAAATAAAGGAAGCCTTCCTCAAACAACCCATCCTTTCCTTCCCCGACCATAACAAACCCTTCTTTGTCATGACTGATGCCTCTTTAACTGCCTCAGGCGGCGTACTCATGCAAAAAGACTCGAATGGAGACTTACACCCTTGCGCGTACTTCTCAAAAACCTTCTCCCCTCCCGAATGAAACTATGACATCTACGACCGAGAACTCCTCGTGGTCATACATGCTCTAACCGAATGGCACCAATATCTCACTGGCACCTCCCACCCAGTTACAATTCTCACTGACCACAAGAATCTAACCTACTTCAAAAAGCCACAATGTCTGTCCCACCGACAGGCTAGGTGGCAAATGTTCCTTCAGGATTATGACCTAGTCTGGAACCACACCCCCGGTGCTGCCATGGGCCTGTTATGGATTTCGTGCCCTCACACGACATACCCTACATTTTCCTCTCTCCCGACAACCCACCGTATTTCTCCATCGACAACTTCCTCACTTCCCCAGACCGACAACGGGACCAATCCACATTCGTCCCCAACGCCTCATTCCCCTAAACGGAACTCCGTTCCAAACTTAGATATGTCTTCCTGTTTCACCTTTCTCGTCTCTGATCCGTTTCGCTCTTCCACCGGTCCTTCGGTCCGCTGGTCTCCATTTCATATCCCATATGTTTTCCTCTTTAGGATCCGCAGCTGCTCCGCATCCGCTACGCAGCACTGGCTCTCTGTTCCGTTTCACCTTTCTTCATCGTACGATTCTCTACTCCTTTTTCTCATTGGTTCAGCGATGTGGTAGCCTACCCTGAACCCCACTTAGAGCTCTGGTTCTCTCTCCACTCTGTACTATATAAGGTCGCTCAACCTCTCGTTTGTTCCTTAGCTAGTTCTACGCAATCCAGCCTAGTTTCTAGTCTTCCAAGGTTCGCCTTGAGATCCCGCTCGAAACCTTCCCTTACAAGGAACGGTTCTCTTAGGACGTTGTGACTCTTCGTGAGATCCTCCCTAGGATACTCACTCATCGCGAACCTCATCCGGTAGGAGATTACTTAAGGACACTCCCTACACATCGAAGAATACTTGAACGACACTCTCGACACGGATCTGACCGGAGATTACTTTAAAGACACTCCCGGTACAGACGAACGGCTAGTAACCAGGCCTAGACGTAACAAGGCCCAGCCGACACCCTCTCCCAGAAGGATGACGTAGACACTTCCTCCGACAACTCGGAACAAATCCTTCTACCCCAACTCCACATTAACTTGCTTGACACGGCCTTGGCCTCAAAAATCTCTGAGTCCACCCCCTCCGACCAGTTCGTTATCGACACACTAGCCGCCTTGGGGGCCTCCACCGTTCCACTACCACACTCTTCCCCTGAAGACTGGTACTTTGACCAGGGCGCCCTCTACTACAAGGGCCGCCTCTACATCCCCAAACCCACCCGCCATTTCCTTGTTAAAAGCATCCACGAATCCCTCGCCGGCGCTCACAGCGGCTTCTTCCGCACCATCTCCCTGCTCCAAAAAGACTATTGGTGGCCTGGCATCACCACCTTTGTCTGCAGATTCATCGCCAGCTGTACCACTTGTCAGGCCAATAAGGTCAACACCCACCCCCCCCACCCCTCTTTGGCCCCCATCTCGTCCAAATGCACCCGACCCTTCCAGCAGATCTCCATGGATCTCATCACTGACCTGCCCCTCTCCCACGGCTATGACTCTGTCTTGGTCGTGGTAGACCATGGTCTTTCAAAGGGGGTAATTTTCCACCCTTGCAACAAAACCGCCTCCGCGGTGAACATTGCCGAGATTTTTTTCCAACATATCTTCCCCCAATTTGGCCTTCACAACCGAGTCATTTCTGATTGGGGACCTCAATTTGCTTCTGCCTTCGCACGAGAACTCGCCCACCTCCTCGACTATGACATCGCCCTCTCCACTGCCTACCACCCCCAAACTGATGGCGAATCTGAAAGGGTCAACCAGGAACTTGAAACCTTCCTTCGGATCTTTACCAAGGACCAACCTTCTAAATGGTCCGAACTCCTCCCTATGGCAGAATTCGCACACAACTCCGCTACCCATTCCATCACCAATGCCACCCCCTTCTCTCTCATGATGGGCTACGAACCCTGTGCCTATCCGAAGATCGGACAAACCTTCCTCCCTGAACTAGAAAAATGCCTCCACCTTCTCTCCGAAGCCTGGAAAGAAGCCATTGCCACCCATGAAAAGGCCGCCCTTCTAATGAAGGACCGCATAAACTCCCATTTCACACCATGGAAAGTTGGGGATAAGGTCTGGCTTGATAACAAGAACCTTAAACTTCATTACAAATCCAGAAAACTTGCCCCAAAACGAGAAGGACCTTTTGAAATAGAACAGGTCCTATCTCCCTTCACTTACAAACTCCACCTTCCCCCCACATGGAAGATGCACCCCGTCTTCCATGCTTCCCTCTTATCCACCTATCGCGAAACTCCCGAGCATGGCCTGAACTTCCTATCTCCACCGCCATCCATTATCCAAGGTGAAGAAGAATACACCATGGAATCCATCATCGCCCACAGGGGCTCCGCCTCCTGCCGACAATTCCGTGTCCAATGGGAAGGCTATCCCCCATCAGAAGACACCTGGGAACCACCTTCCAACCTCACCCATGCCAAGTATCTCCTATGAGCCTATAAAGCTCGACAAAAAGACATCTTTGCCTCCCCAGACAGCCCTTGACCACGAACACCATGCAGCTCACCCTCACCACCGCTGAAATGGTCTTTGTCTGTGTCCTGCTCTGTCTTTTTCTTATCTCTCACCTCCACTTACCTAGTCACCCCATAGTAGTATCTTTTTCTATTTCTGGAAGGCCCTACGAACTCCTGTTCGCATGGCCTTCCTCAATCCGCCGCCCAGACTGGCGGTACTCGACGGACCAATGGGAGAACACCGGATGGGGAAACCAATCCGATGCCTAAAGGTCCTGGTACAATTCCATTGGCGAAGGCCTTAGCGCTTGCACGGAGTTCCGCCCTCCTGACACCGTTTCGCCTCCTATAGCCGGAAGGGAGCAATAAAATTTCTTTCAAATACTTTTCGCTATAAAAACTAGGGTCGTCGCCCATCCTGGGCTCCCTATGCCTTCCTCTGAACAACTTCTCTCTCTCCCCAACCTTCAGAGGAATCTCCTCTACACTTGCTTCCTAGAAACCCCTTCCCTCACTCGCATTCTCGAATCCCACGCCGCCGTCCATAACTCCCCTGCTATCTGCAACGCCATCGACCTCTTCTGCACCTATGTGGCATTCAGAAACTTCTACACTGAGAAACCCAGCCCTTGGGACAAATACGACGGACAGATGGGACGACTCATCCTTGACATCCACGGGCAAATGCTCGACCTCCTCCACAACCTCGGGTTCTGTGGGATTCTTGTGGCAATTCCTGGTGACCTCGCCATCTCCACCATTGAGAGAGTCTTACGCTCCCTCTCTGGACCCGACCTTGCTGTCTATCTTAATAGTGGCAACCCCCATGACGTTCCCACTATGTCTCCAGCTGGAGATAGCCTGAGACCTGACCCTACCAATGGTGATGAACCTCCTTCGCTGGCAAGTGACCACTCCAGCACTCCTCCCCTTGACGTCTGAAACCCCTCCATCCGTGGCCTTTCTGCTCTTGCTGCCCGGATCTCTAGAGCCCTTGTGG
>JBBPMO010001428.1:0-10034 GCA_038090315.1 Xanthoconium stramineum
TGGCCCTCTTCATACCACATTTGCATGTTGAACACCTGGTACCTGTCATCTTGACAAGAATAGTGGTGTTTGATTGGATTAGCTATACCAAGGTGTCCAGCAAATTGACTGACCGGCCGGTACCATTGCTGGCTGCTGATGACATACCATCTTAGCTGTGTTGGCCATACCACTTCTGCATCTATTTGTTATCCAACCGGCCGGCTTTCAGATAGTACCACTTCTACAGTCATTTGTACACATCAGTAGAACCAGTTGTACAACTATTTTTGACTGAAGGGTCTCCGTCTGTTTCATCACAGATAGGTGACGCTCACGAGTTGAACAATTGCACCCATCAGATCGTGGTGAAGGGAAGAGGGGTATAAGCAGTCGATGAGCATGTATCGTTAACACCAGGGTTGATAGAACCCTCGTTTGTCATTCTCGAGTCGACGGGGTTGTTTTATGTGCAGTCTCATGACGAGATGTCCACTATTAGACACACAGTTATTAAATTGTGTTCCATCTCAGCATTTTGAAAAATGGCCCCCATTCGGGGCAAACCTACTATGTGGCACTGGATACACAAACATTATGCTATACATACGTCTACGAGCTCTACCCACGTTCTCAGTACCTGTTCGTGCCCACTGTTTTGCCACCCAAGTCTCATGGATATGGGCACATTTATCCCACCTCAATCTTAGATTCACTTGACGAGTCGGAAAATGGGGTCTTATTTCACACAGTATCATATCAGGGCGGGGGATACAGTGGATGTCCTACTGAGGCACACATCGCAGGCTGATGGTGCCGTCCCGCTGGCCAGCATGTACGTCATATCTTGGTGGGGCGTTCGACCCAATACCCATGCTCAATGCGCAGTCCCCTTCTGCAGCGCACCGCTGGCATTAAATCGTGAGGAAGCTATAGGAGTTCAGTAGGCGGATGGCGCTGATGCTAGTGAGGAACCGTTGCTTGTTGTTTCTGAGTCCCTTCCCCAATATATGCCCACGTTTTACGATTGCCAGTGCCTGCCTGAGGGTTTGTTTTATGCCGGCTTGAGCAAATGATGCAGACACGAGACATTTCACCCGCATCATGAGACCGATAGGCTCGAAGATCGTTAGTTCAAACCGTTTAGTTGCAAAGACCTAGATGGAACGTGTATATAAATCGTCCTCCAAGAACCTACATAGTTACAATACATTCAACGTGCGCACATTGTTGAGAATATCAGCCAACGAGATCTCCTCCCCGAACCGTACAGAGATCAAGGCATCGGCCGCGACGCGCCGGTAACCCACAATACGTCGAGCCTCCACTCTTGGTGCGAACAAGAGGGCACCGAATGGCTGTCTGAGATACACAGCGAGTCGTCGTGCTCTTGTGTCTCTGTCGGCTGGAGCCATGTGCGCGGGAACAGCGTGCAATGGGGGTTCAGGGAGCAATGGGGAATCAATGTCCTCGTCAGTTTCCACTCTGTCCTTGTCTTCATCGGCCTCGACCTCGTCATCATCTGGGTATGGTGAAGGAAGTAGCATCTCATTATCCTCCGCATCTTCGTGGTCCAGAAGAGCATCCAGCCATGGGTGAACAAGATACAGGGACCTCCACTGAGAGAGGTTGTCTCTTGTCCTAACTTCCAGCATTCCGAAGGGAGCAGTATTCACGCGGTAAGCACGTTTATATGCTGTAAATGCGGGGAGTCGAAAAGCGATGCACGAAAGCGTCATCCGACTCTCTGCAAACTGAGGGCTAGATAGGTCATTCAGGCGGTCGTATAGCCTGAGGGCCAGATCAAGGTCGAAGGAAGGAGGCTGCAATGCAGTGATGAGATGCTCCATCTCAGCATCCGGAACGGGCGTTGGGACGTGGGACGTAGCTGGTCCGCTGTATACCGTGACACGGGCGGGTAGGCAGCTGTTGAATTTATTGGACTCCCCGGTCCATGCGAGAATGTCCACGTCTCCAGATCGGGTAAGGACATTCGCTAAAAGACGGCCTAGCGAGGTCTCCCCTTCTCCGTAGTTTGCTAGTAAACTAGCGGCTTCGAAAATGCCGATCAAAGAATACGCCGCATCTTCTACCTTTGTTGTCGTCCGGGCCGAGGCAAGGCGTAACTTTTCCCGGATGTTGGATAGTCCTGGACGGAGTACCTTCAGCTGCTCTGCAGAAATCCCTGTCGCTCGTTCCATTTCCGATATTACTTCTGAGCACTCTTTGTGATTCGATAACGGCAGGTCCCGGTAAGGGGTCCAATCCTCTGTGTAGAAATGGATCTTCTTCGCCGCAATGTATTCCTGGAGTGTCCAACCGCGCGTGTTCCAAACACTTTCCGCGAGAGCACCGGCCGCTGACGAAGAGGTGACACCACGAAGGAAAACGATCATCAAGGCGGCCCCCTGGTACCACTCGAACATGGCGACCAGGGATTCTTGGAGTACGGGCTTATCTGATTGGTTGATACAGACGGTATCACTCCAAGCCCAGTGAAAACCTGCTGTCTGAGCGATTGTGCAGTATGTTTGCAGCTTGTCATGGGTCGGAGAGGCGCCCAAGTCGTATACCGTGATTTGTATCACCTCCTGGAACAGCGGTTCATTGTCTTCCCATTTGTGCGATAGCACGACATATTGGAAGTATTGTTGTACCACATCCCTGATGCGGGACAGGTTGATGTGAGTCGTCATCGATGATATAAGTTCCTTGCAGATGGGTGAGGATTCGAACATGGTTATCCGTTCGTCTCTACCATGGATCTTGCCAGTGGACGTGTCAATGAGCTCGAGCGGCGAGTTTCGTGTGGTTTCTTTGGCGATTTGGCGAATCTTTTCTCGTACCCTCAGAGGGGTTTTATACTGCTTACAACGTTCTATCGGATGGCGTCAACAAATCATCGTCTTCACTGTAGTCACGAGAACAAACTGACGACGGATGTTTGGGTCAGGCGATTGCTCCATCTTCGACAGCATTTCCTGAAATGCACTGATCGCACTGTCATAGTTTCCGGCTCGGTGCGACACTGCATGTTTCACCTCGTAGCCCCACAGCGACGACGGATCAAGCTCGATCACCTAATGATGATGCGTCAACAAGATTGGCCGCGCTGAGAAGGGAATGGAGTACCTGGTTTACGTCATCTAGAGTCTGTTGCCATGACCCGACTTCCATGTACACCTTGCTTCGTTTGATGAGAAGGTCTTGTGGGGAGAGCGGAGTGAGGGACAATGCGGTGGTATAGAGAGAGATGGCCTCATCGTATTGTCGGGCATTTGCGGCTGTATCTCCAAGATGCTCCAAGTGGTTAGAGGAACGTTGTCTGAAGCCTGACTGTTGCGTAAGGGACGATATCCACACAGCTTATGCAACGACTCACCGCGAGCCCACTCGAGAATTTCGCCGTGTAGGTTCGTCTCCCCTCCCAATTTGGTCACCATTTCTTGGAAACATTTGGCCGCATCCATTACGCGTCCGGTCGTCTCGAGACGTTCACAAACGACCCAATAGATGGTCTCTCTAGGAAATCTAGACTACAAGCCATTGGTGTTAGTCGAGTGGGAGCGAAAGGATACTCACACTGGGAGCGGCACGCAAGGCATCCTTCCATGAGGTATTCTCCGATATTGTTGTTTTCGCCCACTCCCTCAAAGGGACACCAATGTTCTTGGGAGAAGGCTATGTTGAGGACCAGTTGATCAGATACGCCATAAACTTGGCGAGCTTCGGCACTTACGGTAATGCCACTGGGAGCGGTACGTAAGGCATCTTTCCATGGGGTATTCTCCGACATTGTTGGTTTCGTCCACTCCCTCTGGGGGACACCAATGTTCTTGGGAGAAGGCTACGTTGATGATCAGTTGATCAGATACGTCATAAACTCGATGAGCTTCGGCACTTACGGTAATGTGAGATAAACCCTGGATAGTAATTTTCTTGTCCGCTCCGCCGAACGCGAGAAGCCGGTCGTCCGGAGAGAGTGCGATCGAACGTATGTCTTGATGGTGTTGGACGAGGTCGAGCTGGTCGTGCGTCGACGTGTCCCAAAAAGTGACAGTACGGATTGCAGAAAATGCGATGAACTCCCCGTGCTTTGCTAGAGCGATAGACGAGAGGCTATTGGTATCAGGAACTGGCCATTCCGAGACTTTTGAGCCAGTGGATGCGTCGAATTCCTTGATTGTTTTGTCTGATACGACAAAGAGGTGGTGCTTGGACCACAAGAGACCGGTGTTGAAAGACGGGGTCACTATTACTTTGATGACGACGAGCAAGCGGCCGTCGTTGCTGTCCCAGACTCGAACGGGTCCATCACAAGTGGCTGTCACGATGCGATCTCCTCGCGGGGAGTATTTCGCTGCAATCACTCGATCGCTGTGATGGAGTGTTTGCACCTGTCTGCCAGTCCCAAGGTCCCAAACGATGGCTATGCCGTTCTCTGTTCCAGCGATGAGTCGCGTCGAGGCTGGCGAGAAATCGACGCCGCGGACGAAGCCGTCCTCTTTGTGCTTCAAAACTTGCCTATGTGTCTGTGCATCCCAAACGACCACTTCTCTGAATGTACCTGCAGCGATCCATTTGCCGTTCTTCGATGCAGCGAGAGAGAGGACGTAGTCCTCCGTTTCCATTCTTGCCACTTGTTTCCTGTCCTCCACTCGCCACACCCGAACCTCCCTCTCGTCGCCAGTCACAAGGTACTCTCCGTTCGTTGTAAATGTCAATGCCCGCACATTCTGACCCACGTCGATCTTGGTAGGCGCGGAACGCTCTTGTCGGCAATGGTCAGCATTAACGCGGGCCAATCTCACCAGCACACACCGTTTATCGTCGACGACGGAGCCACCAGCGGCAGGGTGGTCGTGAGGGTTGAAAAATGCCTGGGCTAGAAAGCTATTTAGAGACGATATAACCCAACATGACACAGTGCTCACGGACGAAAAGGTGATTTTCCCTCCTCCACCAATGGCAAGAATCCGGTTGTCGGGAGAGAATGCGATGGAACGTATGTCTTCAGGGTGTTGGACAGTGAGAGGGAGTTGATCATGCGTCGATGTCTCCCAAAAGGTGATGGTACGCTTTGCAGAAAATGCGATGAACTGTTCATGCTTTGGTAGAGTGATGCACGAGCAGTCATTAGCATCGGAAACTGGCCATTCTGAGACTTTTGAGCCAGTGGATGCGTCGAATTCCTTGATTTTTTTGTCTGATACGACAAAGAAGTTGTGGTTGGACCAAAACAAACCGGTGTTGAAGGACGGAGTCACTATTACTTTGATGTCGACGAGCAAGTGGCCGTCATTGCTGTCCCAGACTCGAACGGGTCCATCACAAGTGGCTGTCGCGATGCGATCTCCCAGCGGGGAGTATTTCGCTGCGATCACGTAATGTTCGTGATAGAGTGTTTGCACCTGTTTGCCGGTCCCAAGGTCCCAAATGATGGCTGTGCCATTGTCCGTTCCTGCGGCTAGTCGCGTCGAATCCGGGGAGAAGTCGACGCCGCGGACGAAGCTGTCCTCTTTGTGCTTCAAAACTTGCGCGCGCGTCTGTGCATCCCACACAACCACTCCTTTGAACGTCCCTGTGGCGATCCATTTGCCGTTCTTCGATGCAGCGAGAGAATGGATATAGTCCCACGCTTCCAGCCTTGCCGCTTGTTTCCCATCCTTCACTCGCCACACCCGAACCTCCCTCTCGTGCCCACTCACAAGGTACTCCCCGTTTGCTGTAAACGTCAACGCTCGCACATTCTGGCCCACCTCAATCTCGGTAAGCGCGGAACGCTCTTGTCCAATAGTCAGCATCAACGCGGGCCCATCTCACCGGCACACACCATTTATCGTCGTCGACGGAGCCATCAACGGTAGTGTGATCGTGAAGGTTGACAGACAACCTGTTTGTCCGTATATTTATCGCTTCTTATACACGTTGCCCACCACTGATATGGATCAGTTCACACGCTCAGTTACGTCCTGCTTTCGGTACTTTTCCACCCAGCTCATCGTTGCAAAGCACCGTGTGGCGGCAACATGCTACAATCCCGAAGTCTACCAGCTCCATGGGTGCAGGGTGCTGTCCAAGTGACCGAGAATGCGCTTTCTCTACCGAGGCAACAATGACCCTGTTTCGCCTCGTCCGCCTACATTAATGCCTTTTCCAATAGTCCCTACTTGGGGGATGTATTCGCACGATCTGTCTGACAATAAGGCAAGTGTACAATGGGAAAGATAACACCCTGCCGATGGAGCAGATCGACAGGGAATCTATGTGGAGAGATAGACCACTATCTTTGTTTCTGGGGTTGTGCACGGATAAGCAAGAGCGCTGGCCAGGATGGTGATCAGATCGACGAGTCCGTGTGTCTATAGCGAGGGACAGGATGGCAAACATAGTCAGGTGCAGCTATTGGGGGACGAATATATTGAGATGAAAGCCAGTGATATGTGGGAATGGGATGTGACACGATATGGATGAGTTCAACTTGGTACGAACTCCGAGGGGCTTCCATGTCATGAACCCACGCATTCCAGGGTGAATGGAGGTCGGCTTGATGTGGTTTGTTATCGGGTATGTGGCACTGATAAGTTAGACATTTGCGCCTCTCCATTCTAGTCGAACAAGTAGATCTGAGATCTTGGCGTATCAAGTCATGCAAACACGCCGTCCTCGTCGCCCTCGTTGCGATGTCCGGAATAGGACATCCACCCAAGGATGCATCGATGAACGATATAGAGGGGATCCGTCAGTGAGCGGTCATGTTCGATCTTGATTCCCACCATCTCAAAGGTGCGAGCCTTGACACGGTAAACGTTGCATCACCAATCACGTGCGTGCGTTTCTGCATCCCACACGAATGCTTCTCATTGTGTTTCCGCAGCTATTCACTTGCTATTCTTCGAAGTAGCGAGAGAACCAGCTTTCTTCCTCGCCACTTGCTTCCCGTTCTGGACTCGCTGCAATGGTGAGGGTTAACAAGCAGGTCGTGGTGCGTATCTTTTTCACATCTTATACACATTGCTGATATTGATCAGTGCACACTCCATTGCCTCGCGTTCTCGGTGCTCGTTCACATGTTTCGTACCTCCAGAACACCTTGTCATCCACAGGAATTTTTTTTTTGATAAATCTCTCCACAGGCACCATCACCTAGTGCTCTCGGCGCATTCCCACCAGAGGGTGGTTCCTTCGCCTCTGCCTCCACCTCAACACCGTCTCGTGAAAACCTGCATACCAGCGATCGTGAAGCTAACAAATCTTTAGTAGTGTCTTCAGTCGCTTTGTGACAATGCCTCGCGCAAAGCAGCAGTAGATATCGTAGTAGATGTACATCGCGTGGGAGTGCGACAAGAGACTCTGAGATGATGATGGCCCGTTGCGGTGCGATACAGAGCCTGACGTTCGCCGTTTGCATGAGTTGGGAGAGGGTGACGAGAAGGATCAGCAACCATACACGACATACTGACAGACTCGACAACCAATTCACCAATGTGCCGTCCGCACAACGGTCTAAACATCTCCCTGTAGAACCGAGTGACCACCTCGTGCGCAATTGTGTCATCCACATTCCACAACGTCCCAATCACCTCATTGAACCCCGCGATCTGCATCCTCGCCGCGAGATGGAGCACTTTGTCCGGCGTGAACTCGTCACCCACCGCCGTGTGGTACGCAGACAGGAACGCGGGCTCCGAGTGCGTGTAGTAGCCTTCCTGGACGATGCGCATGAGGGTGAGCGGTCCATCTCCCATCGCGAACCACGACGCGAACGGTTTGTTGGCATGTTGTGTGCCGCGGCAGGCGAGGTGTCAGACCCAGCGGTGCTCGCGGAATGCCTGGATGGCGCCTTGAATGGTGGCCGCTTCGCCGGTGACGCTCTCGAACAGGACGTTCGGGAGCATGTCGGTCTCGTCCCGGATCCTGTGGATTTCGCGTTCGGCTTGGGGGAGTTCGCGCAGGTTTTGGGCTTTGCTTGGTCGTGCCTGGCCCACTGCTGCGAACGAAATTGTGTTCGCGATCTCAGGGGTATCGTCCCCCGTCTTTGAGCGCGCGCACGAATGACAGCCAAGAGCATGGGTGCATACGAAGAGACGTAGAGATCTATGATGTTCTTATGGTCTTTCCGATACGGGCACACAGGAGTTCCTCACTTGAAATGGCCAGTTCTCTCGGACTTTGAGTCGAGCTTTCCTGCACCCCACGACCCCATCCAGTCTGTTCTATTTTCGTTCTGTATGTCGTCTGTATTTCGGGTTTGAGAACCTGAAGGAAAGTAATGAATAAGATTCATTTTACCCGAGGTGCTAGCCGCATCAACGAACCCAGGTTAAAAATAAGCAAATGAGGTACAGAGGGCTCAAGACCAAAGGACGTCCCTTGTTCAGATTGAAGAACCGATGGATGAACCCAAACGTTCAATTCATTGGTATATCAACGGTTATGTTCGATCCTATGTAGTTACAGAACTTCGATCGTGCGTACATTGTCCAGAATATCAGTGAGCGACACGTTCTCCTGGAATCGTACCCTGATCAAACTATCGGTCGCGACCCGCTGGTAATCCCCCACGCGCACACCCGGTTTCATCAAAAGCGCGCCGAATGGTTGTCTAAGAAGGACAACGAGCCTCCGTGCGCCCGTCTCTCTGTCCATCAGCGTACGTACAGGAGCGGGGTGAGCTCCCGACCGAGGGAGCGACGTGTTGTTATCGGCGTCTTCGTCCGAGAGTTCTTCATCATCCCAAAACACTCTATCCTCCTCTTCCTCCCCCTCCTCCTCGTCATGGTCGTCATTGTCACTGCCTGAATCAGAGAACTCTTCGCTATCTACGTTGTCCTCGCGCTCGAGCAGGGCATCCAGCCAAGGGTGAACGAGATACAGAGATGTCATCTGAGAAAGATCGGTCCTCGTTCTGATCTCCACCATCCCGAAGGTGGTGGTGTCCACGTGATAGATTCGACGTGAACGTACCCGACCGCTTCGCCAGTGTGAGAATGGTGGGAGTAGGAAAGCAATACATGGAAGTGTCATTCGACTCTCTGCAAACCGAGGGGTAGGAAGCCCGTTGAGGTGGTCATATAACCTCAAGGCTACGTCGAAGTCGAACGAAGAGTGGGAGGCAGCGATGGTTCTTTGCATCTCCTCTTCGAGAATAGGCGCGGGGACGTGAGACGTTGCCGGTTCGCTATATACGGTGATTCGGGCGGGTAGGCAACTATTGAATTGACTCGGCTCTCCGGTCCAGGCAAGGATGCTGACCTCTCCGGACCTGGTGAGGATGTTTGCCAATAGACGTCCAAGCGAAGCTTTCCCTTCGCCATATATCGCCGGTATCCCGACGGCCGAGAAGATGCCGAGCAACGAATATGCAGCATCTTCCACACGCGTCGTGCTCCGTGTTGAAGCGAGACGTAGCTTCTCCCGGATGCTCGTTAAACCTGGGCGAAGCGACATCAGCTGCTGTGCGGACACCCCTGTGGCTTGTTCCATCTCGGCGACGACTTCCGAGGATTCTTTGTGATTCAGCAACTGAAGATCTCGGTAGAGCGTCCAGTCCTCCGTGTAGAAGCGGACTTTCTTAGCAGCAATGTATTCCTGGAGTGTCCAACCACGAGTATTCCAGACGCTCCCCGCAAGAGCCCCGCGCGGAGACGAAGAGGGAACGCCTCGCAGGAAGACAATCATCAAGGCAGATCCTTGGTACCACTTGAACATGGCGACCAACGCTTCTTGTAGGACGAAATGGTCCGACCGATCAATGCAACAGGTATCCGACCATGCCCAATGGAATCCTGCATCCCGGACGATCTTGCAGTACGTATGTAGCTTCTTATGAGTCGGAGAGTCATCCAGGTCATACACCGCAATGTGTATCACGTGATGGAACAGTGGTTCGTTGTCTTCCCACTTGTGCGATAGCACGATGTATTGGAAATACTGCTGTACTTCATGCCTGATACGAGCACGGTCGATGTGTGTCGTCATCGATGACACTAGCCCCTTGAAGATGGGCTGGGATTCGAATTCAGATGCCCGTTTATCTCTATCGAAGAGACGGC
>JBBPMO010001429.1:0-10033 GCA_038090315.1 Xanthoconium stramineum
TCAAAAAAATTCTGGAGCGCTTCAGGACTAGTCCCAGTTGGTTTATAGACCTTGAAATATCCCAGGACCATGTTACGTAGAAGCTGGACATGCATTCCTGAATTAATATGATGTGGTAGGGGGGGGGGTAGCAGGCCAATGTTGATTACACTGTCAAAACAATTCTGGAGCACCTCAAGACTACTCCCCAAAACTACTCCCACTCTGTTTCTGGACCTTGAAAGCCTCCAGAACCATATTATATAGCAGCTGGACACGTATTCCTGAATTGATATTATCCGGTAGGAAGGGTAGGATGCCAATGTTGATTACACTCTTGAAAAAAATTCTGGAGCACCTCAGGACCACTCCAACTCACCTTCCGGATCTTCAACACTCCCAGGACCATATTACCCAACAGCTGAACATTTCCAACCTTGGAACACATATTTTCCATATTCCAGACCTATTTCTGGTAGCAAAAACAAAATGCAAGGATGCCATACCTCTATTCTGATCAAAATCTGTCAGGCCTGATTTGAATTGCCTAACCTAGGTGGTATGCTTCCCCATCTACACCCCCTGTAGATGTCCTTTTTCCTGGTTTTGGAAAAAGACCAATATTCCCATGGGAATCATGCTTCAGACCCTGGGCTGGAATTGTAGTACTGACCCTTAACTTTCTATAGACCCAAGAATCACGTGATTTGGCCAAGAGGAACCAGAGATATGATTATTTCTGGGTCAGATGTCATTTTCCAGACATGATTAAAGAAATCAGCCATAGAAAATCAGATAAAAAATAGATAAATATAGGAAAATTAGGGAAGGTAGTCCTACATAGGGGGTGGCTGTCCAGACCAGTTGCAACTGGTTTTGTCTGGTCTTTTGAATTTTCTGAAATATCAAAAGACTACAATCATTCAAATCAGTCCTAATCAGTCCAGTCCAGTCTGGTTGCTGGTCAAACACTACTCATTAGGGTCATCTTGGGCACCTCCCAGCTTCACCAACATTAACTGAGCAAGAACCTTGATCTGCATCCAGATTATTCTATGCCAAGCACCATAGTGAATGATCAGGAAATGATGCTGCCATCCATTTTTTGCCAACCTTGGTTGGCATTTTCTCAGCACCTCAATTTTGTTGACATCAAACTGTGGCAACCCTGCATTGTGGCTTGTTGGATCTAGACATGCTGTAGTGGATGGATATGATATCAGCTACACTATTAAAGAAAACGGCATAAGCATGTAAGTAGTATCCCAGGCATGTGCATGGTGTTACATGAGTTGTCAGACTTGCACTTCTTGATCTAGGATACTTACTCTAAGGAAGGTACTCACAAAGAGATGCTCCATCCTTAGAAAGATTTCAAGGGATCTCTTTGAGGTAGAGGTAGAGCAGGGACAAGGACACAACAAATGGTTGTGGACACAAGTAATGATGCTGTGATAGTATAGAATGAGAATGAGGAGAGATACATGCTGCATGGATATTTAAGTACTACAAGCTATGTAATATCTTTAGGGGAGGTTGGGAAAACATATCTGTTACAAGAGAAACAGATATGGGAGAAGTGTAGTCCATAAGCAATCAGAAACAAGTTATGTTACATGAGTGAGGTCAGGGAGAAGGAGAAAGGACTGAGTGTAAGTAGGTAAAGGTCAGCCTCTTCATATCCTGGAGTGAAGGAGAAGTAAGGTTATTGTGTGATGCAAACCAGAAAAGAAGTAATGCAAAGAAATTGAATTGTAACATGCAGTCTTGAACTAATAACTGGTGCAGCATGGCATTATCAAAGCACCTTCAGATGAGGTGGTACCTGGACATGTTGTAGAGCTACCTGTTGGAGGTGTAGTGTATCCTTGTCCAGTTTTATTTGTCAGTCAACAAGAGACAGGTGCCATTTGTCAACCATTTTGGAGTTCTTTGTGACTTCAAGACTGTTATGCAAAAGGAGTCTTACTGCCTGAAGTGGCTAGGATAATCTTCTCTGGGAGGTGCTCACGAAGAGATGCAATGTCCAGAGAGAGATTCTAGGGGTCTTGGGTGGAACAAGGAAAGTTTGCAAGGTAAGACTTGGATGCAGCAAGGTATCTTGTATTGGGTAGAATAAGTGTAAGGAAAGAGATGTTATATCAGCAGCAGGATATAAGTACTACAGGCTGCGTCATCATGGAAGGTGATGGAAGGCTATAGAATGTGTGACTAATAGGAGACACATAGGTGGTGCAAGAGAACTACCTAGAGGAGCAAGGCTGTCCATCGAGATCAGAAAGACAAAGACAAAAGAGATACTACCTCACTTAGGATGCAAAGAGAAGTACAGGAACAGGGGTAGGTTCGCCTTCAGGAACAAGTGAAAAAGAAAAGGAACGGAAACCTAACGTGAAGGTATAGTGGTCCTCTGTATACAAGGCGAGTCCTAGAGGGAAAAACGTACAGTGAAGCACACATAGCAAGAAAGTACAGCCACCCAAATAGCTGATCGTAACATTACCCCTTTTGTACACTTGAGCTCCAGGCATGAGTTCTATTGACTCCAGTTGTAGTCCGTCACAGAGGTGCTCCATCTCTGTAGATGTGAGATGCCTGTTCTGGGGACAGGTTTGAAAATGGACAGTCATCAGAAATGTGTCCTGGTTGATCACAATCTCCGCAAAGTCGTTGTGGGCAGACCCAATCAGAATGGCCCCAATGCTGGCAAAAGGTGCACCTGGTCCACAGACACAGATGTGAAGGATGTCCTGGGGTCGTCTCCAAGCAATGTGGGCATTGGTAATTGGGGCAGTTCTCATGATAGTGACTGAGATTGTGGCAAAGAAAGCACCAGGTGGATGAAGTGGCGGATAATGGTTGATAGACTCAAGGTAGGGTGCGAGTCAGGGCAGACATAAGACGTTGACCCTGAGGTGAATGGGCCACAAAGGATGCTGTAAGAAGGGCATTTTTGCACAAGAAGCTGGACTCAGGTACAAGAGTCTCAGAAGGACTGATGGGCTGGGAGGAGATGCAGGAAGCAAGGGAGATGGATGAATCAGATGGTGAATGGGATGGAGGAACAGGGAGAGGAGTCAATGTCACCTCAATTTGAGGTTCATTGGGAGCTGAGATAGCAATGGTTTCATAATGTTCCCAATCCACTGAGGACAATGACTGGTAAATTGGAAGGAAGGCAGGAAGGAGTACTGTGGGTTCCAGACATTCTAAGTACATGTGAAAACCATGGAGATGGAGGGTATTGAGGGTGCATTGTGAGAGTTCTCCATTGAGGAGGAGGAGGGCTTGGTCTGGAATGGGGATGATGCGAATGTAATGCATTTGGAAATGAAAGGTATCTAGTAAAAGACAGACAAGCTCCTGGGAGATGATGTTGGACTCATAAAGAGGGAGGCATTCTATAGTGTAAAGAGTGGGGGTGTCAGTGATGGCTGTGACATAGAGAGTGAGTATGATGGAAGTGGATAACAAGCACAGATACACTGGAGTAGAGTGCAAGAAGGAAAGTTCTGTGGAGAGAGGTGATGATGCCAATGAGGGAGAGAAGGAGGTAGAAGGTGGGGATGACATATTTGGTGGAGTCAAGCAGGTAGATTCACATGTAGTGAGGGTTGGTTCAGAAGATGTTGTCTTTGTTGGGATATATAGAATGAGGTGATGCTTAAGGTCCAAAGAAACATGATTGCCATGTAGCAGATTGGTAGAGCATGGCTGGGTCTTATTCACCAGTGGGGTACTCATGAAGAGATACCACTTCCTGGTTCTAGTTGTGAATGGGGCACGAGTCTCTGGTACAGAAGCAAGAATGGATTCTAGTGTGTTCAAGTGGGAGGTTGTTGTGATGTAGGAACCAGAGCTGATGGACAGTGAGTCCAAATTTCCAAGGAAGGTCCATGGGTCTAAGGTATTGGGAAGATGTGTTGGGTGCAGGGATGAAAGGCATGTATATAGAGAGTTGATGTGGTGGGCAGTTTTGTACTCAGTGAGGAGTTGTTTGGCATGTTGAAGATTTGATTCGGATTCCCAGGTGTTTTTTGACAATGGATAGCCCTTCCATGCGGTCAGGTATTTTTGTTGTTTTGGTGATCCTTTATGTGAGACAATTCTGTCAACTTTGTATTCCTCTTCTGATTTGATCATGACTGGCTGTTACGATTGACTATCTTCATGGGACCTCTTTTCTTCTATGCTACTCTTACCGCCGTATGCTTCCGTTAGGACTTTGCCAATACCTGGAGGACCGATACGTATTCTCGCTGGGTCCCCAGAACTTCTCTCTTGCGCCCTTTCCTCAGGACGCCCCTACCTCTGTTCCTCTTTTACTTTTCGTCTCCTGAATGGGGTAGGATCTCTTCTTTTGATCTCATTGTTACTCGCATAGCCTCCTTGTGATCCCCGCGGACAGTATTATCTCCTCTAGGTGATTCTCTTGTATCACCTCGTGTTCCTCATGACTCACCCTAGTTCTACAACGTTCCACCGTATTCCACGATGACGCATCTCGTAGTACTTATATCCCTCTGCCGCTGTACTTTCTCCTTACGTTTATTCTATGCAATACAAGGTACCTTGTCGCGTCCAAGTCTTACCTTGAGATCTTCTTGATTGTCCTCTGTCGTCTCTTCGAGACCTCCCTCGTTCCTCTCTAGTTCTCCCCTCTGCACCCCTAAGGACGTTGCGTCTCTTCGTGAGCACCTCCCTTAGAAGTAGCAGGTCCCGGGATAAGTCCCCTCACCGACGGGTACTTTCCGCGTAACACTGGCAGGGGGGATAAGAAGTTCAGTCCATGTATAATGGTCTCTTTATATGGTGATAGGAGGGCAGCATGGAATACATTGTGGATTCTCCATGTGAATGGTAGTTGAAGGTGATATGTGAGTGGAGATAAGACCTGTGCAACTTCGAAGGAACCTTGTTGTTTGGGGGATAGCTTCCTAGAGGGGTAGCAGAGGCAAAGGTTCGTGGCTTCCAACCAAACCTTATCTCCTACTTTCCAAGGAGTGAACCTCTGGGTGGAGCATTCTCTTATAATCCGGCAGGCAGTTTCATGTGTGGCCATTGCCTCCTTCCTGCTCACATGCCATTGTGGCCCCAGCTAAAGGGAATCTTCACCGTGGGCAAGATTTTCCATCCCCAGGTTTTTTACATGACCATACAGGACATCTATGAGCAATATTGTGTGACTGCTAAACCCCCTCCTATTGCCTCCATGGAGGTCATTGCCTTCATCACCCTCTTGGCTGGCCACCTTCGCACCTTCAATGATGGCTCATTTGCATTCCGCCTAGGCAATAGCATGGGTAATGCTGACCCACCAGGGTCTCAGGTATGGATATCCACAGGATATGGGTACAGGTACGGGATGTTGGCACCCATATCCTTACCTGTACCCTTGGCCAGGTATTTCCCGATATGGCAATTGCTCACTCACTCTCTGAACTCCACCAACGCCCTTGCCCTCCTGTCCTTGTGTGCCTAACTACATGACAGTGGAGACGCGACAACACAACAATGATGACAACAACAACAACAACATTGTCACCCTTGCACAACAACATTGTTGTCGTCATTGTCATTACCCTCATCCTCACATGCCATCGCACTCCCTCACCCTCACCCTTGTCCTTGTGCGTCCGACAACACGTCTTTGCTCTCACCCTCGTCCTTGCCCTTACCCTCATCCTTGCACACCCTCACCCCCACCCTCATCCTCACACATCCGACAATATGACAATGCCTGGCAACACGGCAGTGATGACAATGGTGATGTTGCCCCTGTGCAACAACATCATCATTGTCATCACCTTTGTGTCATGTGCCCTCACCTTGCCCTCACCCCACACTCACCCTCACCCTCACCCTCACCCTCATCCCTGCATGCTGGACAACACAACAACAGCAACAACAACAATGCTGTTGCCCCCGCACAACAGTATCGTCGTTGTCATCATCATCACCACCCTTGTCACCCTCGTCCTCACACACCCGATGACACAATACCCCATGAGTACACCTGCTGCAGGTGGCTGCAGGTATGGGTACAGGTACAGGTACAGGTATGGGTCTCCAGGGGCCATACCTGTCAGAAAACCCATACCCACCTACCAGGTACGGGTTTTCACTGGGTAAGGGTACAGGTACAGCTCCCAACACCCAGGGGTATACCTGTGCTATTCCCTAATTCCACCTCCTCCCTGACTATGAGATTGACCCACTGACCCCAAGCAGCTACATCATCCATCCCGACAACAACAGTGGTGACTGCCTCCAACTCACATACCTCCAGGGCAGTGCTGCTGGCAACCATTGATGGTGACAAGAAAGTGCTCAAGTGCTCAGCTGCTCATCATCAAGGCTGGGGCTATCCAACGCAGACTCAATTCCCATTGTCCTGATTTGTCTGCTCTGCCTCACATGGTCTCGCAACACAGTGGTGGGTCTTGACTGTTTTCTTTTCTTCTTTCCATTTCTTCCCAGCTTGCTCTATCCTTCCTCTACAAGTTCCCCCCCTTTTTTTTTCATTGTTTACTCTTCCATTCAAATGTTTCATCCCCTGAGGCCCTCTTGGGTCATTTGCTTTGACTGTGTGCACCTGTAGTTGTGGCAATACTTTTTTTAATGCTATACTCATTGTACTTACAAAGCTCGCCCTGGCATACCTGCCAGTGAATACACCCCCTGTCCGTCTGCTCCTCCTTCTCTGTGTCGTGTGCATGCTCAGCCAAATTGTTGTTGACTCATCAAACATTTTAAGCATCAGTCACCATTGGTCACCAGAAATGGTCCCCAAATGGTCCCCATCATGCATGGCCCCTGCACAGCTGTGGCACCACAACAGCCCTGCCAGCATTTTTGATCTTGGCAAAAATTCCCCCGGGCAGGGCAGAGCCACTCAGGGGCAGGTTGCGTGACGCCCAACCTCACGTGCCATAGAACAGTCCCAATTGGTCCTCGGATGTGGGACTGTTTGGGACCGTTAGCATGGGAACCCTGGGTATGAAGGCAAGAGCATGTTGGAATTATTCCATATTTGGTATGTAGTGATTACATAAGCTATAATTACATCGCACCATAATATCTTTAGTTCTACTTAGTGACTTACTGAGTATTCTACAGGTACAGTACATCCAGTACTAATACAGTGATTTACTGAGTATTCTACAGGTTATTTAGCCCTATACCACAGGTTATGAGCCCTGCCTACAGGTTATAATCCCTGCCTGAAGCTCCTCAGCAGCCAAATAGCTCACTCACCAGACTCGCAAAAATGCCCTACTATGAAGTCGAACTCGAAGATGGGATGAGACTCCAAGTCTCCGAGTCAAGTCTTAATGGGTGCGAATGGACGGACTACCGCGAGATACTTATTCGGGCCGCGCGAGAAGCTCAACGCGCAACACCAGATGCCGACTATGCTACGGTACTAGCTATGGTAAAATCCAACCAACAGCCCACCACCATGTACGGACGGCGCTGCCTCGCTCGATGGCAGCTGCAAGTCGGCAAACGACTCCAAATGGAAGTCGAACAGCTCGGGGAGGCCACCAGCCAAGCGCGCGACTCGGAAGTCCCTCGCGCAGCCACGGCGCAGCCTCACGGACCCAAGCCAACACATCAGGAGGGTGGAAAGATGACAGATGGCAGAAGCGCGACCTCGGAAGTCCCTCGCGCAGCCACGGTCCAGCCCCAGACAACCCAGATGAGCGCGCGACCCAGAAGTCCCTCGTGCAGCTACGTCGTCACCCATATGCAAGGCGTCGACGAACCCCCAATCAGCGCGCGACCCAGAAGTCCCTCCCGCAGCTATGGCATAGCCCATCACACACCGGCCATACCACAGGAACCCCCAACGACAACCCAGCAGGTCGACAACCACATGACCGCTGACACCGCGGACCCATACACAACATGCGCAGAGCCCACATGGCCAGCAGATGAGTCGCAGGACCCACCGGACGACGAGGTTGAGAGTGGGGAGATGGCCAATGAAGACCGTCGCGCGCACGAGCGCGTCGACGAACTTGAAGAAACCAGTCGGGTGGAGACGTCCGAAGATGAAGCCACCACAACAACACCAGATGTACCCCCAAGAACGTCGCTCAAGGGGGAGTGTGCACCACAGGCAAGCGACGGCAGCGCCGAGCTGACCGTACGCGAGCCAGATGAAGCCGAGGCCACTCGGGACCAAGGCAACCAACCGCCGACGACCAGCGCGAGCACACCAAGCGTGTCGCGCGACCACCCAACCGACACAGAGACCACGACGGATCCGGCGAGACTGTCAGAAAACCCTGTGGACATGACGGGCAACGATGAACGTCGTCCAGACGCACCCACAGAGCCGCCTGACAAGCCTGAGGGCACGGGAGGACGAGGTGGCGAGTTGAGGGTCGAGGAGGTCGAGTCGAGGGAGCTGGAGGCACCGAGAGCGTCCAGAGGGTGCGCAGGTGGCACGGACGACGACGGTGAAACGCGTCAACCCGGGAAACTCACCAGACCACCGGATAGCGCAGAGGAATGCGCACAGTCACCAGACGGAGCGCACGAACCAGCATACCAACCCATAGGCAGTCAGTTCGACCAAGGTGGTGAACTGACCAGGTGGCAGGGGCAAGAACGCGTCACGCACGAGCGCGCAGACGCAGGAGTCAACGGGGAGGTCCTAAGGGCGAGCCGAGGCATCGAGGCGACTCAATCGAGGGGGAGAGACCAGGCGCGTTGGCGCATGGACGGTCGACGACGAGGGCTGTCGCAAACGATCAGCACACCTCAACAATCGTCGACAACGTACCTGAAGGTCCCCCAGACCCACCTGCACCGCCAGACGAACCTGCGCAGCGACAGAACGAACCCCCGAGCGTTGAGCTCGAGGGGGAGAAGAAGTCAGTGGCGAGCTCTGACGACGCACATACCGGCGATGAAGCGGACGCGTCGGAAGCGTCAGGACACGTCAAGGACGGTAGATGCGTGCCGAAGAAGCCTAGAAACGGGTCAGTACACGTTAGGGAACGGTTGGAGCAGGGGGAGCAAGAGAACTCACCTGAGAGAGCTCCAGAGGACCCAGACGAGCTGGGCGGCGAAACGGCTGCACTAGGCGACCACCAGGACCATCAGGGATGCCCTGAGGACGACGGGAAGCGGCGCGACGGCGATACGAATGCGCCATGTCAAGATACCGTCCCAGGAGACCCTAGAGGCCAACCAGAGGCGTCGGGAGACGTTGAGGGCGTTCGGGACCGCCGAAAGGTTGTCGACGACGCCGATTACAATGGGATAGGCCCTAGGAACGACGGGGACGAGCACGGCGTCGAAACAGACGCGCTGCGTCGAGATAAAGGGCCAGGAGACCCAGAGAGTGAGCATGAGGCGATGGGCGACGTCGAGCGCGATCGGAGGCGCCGAAACGGTGTCGAAGGTGTCGGACACGATGGAGGACGATGGGGAATGGACGGCGCAACCAGCGCAGCACGCCGCGACTCGAAACGAGTCGAAACGGACGCGCTAGCTGGATTCAAGGCGAGTCAGCACGGACAGTATGAACGGGCGACGGACCACGTTCCTGGGCCATCCAATCCACCTCCCAACCATCCCATACGACCTCACACCAATCCTAACCCGCCACGTCGCCGAGGACGACTGAAAATGCGACCTACAAGTGTCAGTACCCACAGACCCACTCACCAGGGCCTCCGGGCGCGTCAAAGCCGAACCGGGCGAATCGGACGCGCCGTATATGTTGTATATGGACCATATGATGGTGTAGGAGCGATCCCAGACTGCGATACGCGAAGACGAGGCCGATCGAGCCGATCGAGGACGAGCGCGCGCACCTAGACAGCGCGACCAGATAGCCGAGCCGCGACTTACCATATCAGGTAACCGCGCCAGCGCAGCGCGATGCGACCTGGCGATGATGACCTCCCTCGCCCTCGCCCTTGCCCTCGCCCTGTCCCTCTCTCCAATGACAACGACAACGACAACGTGCCCTCGCCCTCTCCCTCTCCCTCTTCCCGACAACAACAACAACAACAACGTGCCCTCACCATCTCTC
>JBBPMO010001430.1:0-10030 GCA_038090315.1 Xanthoconium stramineum
TGAACCTGAACTAAACCTACATGAACTGGTTCACCAGGTTTAGTTCTGAACCTAAACCTCAAATAAAATTTTAAACATGTTTATATTTTGGCATGCAATGGCTTGTAAGAATACAGTCAGTGTAACAAGAAGATCATTAATAACATACCTGAAGGTTTTTTAGAGCCTTCACCATACCTAATAGAGCCATGCAGCAACTAAATAATTCTGATTGAGAGTGGGTGGAAAGGAAGAAGGAGGGAATGAGATAGAGTGAAGAAAGAGAAGGAGGTGATGTGAAAGGGTGGAGGGGGTGATAAGAGAGGGTGGAGAGAAAGGAGAGGGTAATGAAAGAGTGTGGAGAGGAAGAAAAGGATTATGAAAAAGAGTGGGGAGGAAGAAGGAGGTGATAAGAGAAGGGGGTGATGAGAGAGGGTGGAAAGAAAAGAGGAGGTGATGAAAGTGTGGAAAGAAAGAAGAAAGTGATGAGATAGGGTGGGAAAGAAAAAGAGAGTGAGGAGAGAGGATGAGGAGAAGAGATAATAAGAGGATGGAGGTAATGAGAAAGAGGGTAGATGATGAAAAATGGTGGGAAAGAAGGAGAGGGAATAATAAGAAATGGTAGGGGGAGAGAAAAAAATGTTGGAAAATCATGGGGAGGAGATGAGAAATCATGAAAAAAAGTAAAGAATAAGGAACAATCTCAATTTTATTATTTTTTCCATGTCCTTCTTTTCCTTCTTTTCCTTTTCTACATATCTTTTTCTCTCCCATTCTTCTTCATCATTCCCTTTCCCCCCTTCCCCTCTTCCATCATTCCCTTTTCTCTCATCCTCCATCATCTTTTCCCCCTTTCTCACTATTTTCTTCTCCCTTCTCCTCTTTCCTTCCCTTCTCCTTCTTCCTCATTCTTTCCTTCCCCTTTTCTATTATTTTCATCACCCCCTCCCTCTTTCCCCTTCTTTTCTTATTATTCCCCCTTTACCATTATTACCTCCCCCTTCACCATCATTCCCTCCCTCTCTCCCATCATCCCCCATTTCCCCTATTCCCTCTCCCTCCCCCATCATCAATGTGACCATCATAGCCAAGGCAGGTTCAAACCAATTTGAACCAGTTCTTAAAAATATAAGAAGTTCTGAATCTGAATCTGAACTAAACTAAACTTTGGCATCCCTACCTTCCTTTCCCTTAACAACCATGACAACATATTGAACAACACCCTTGCTCTCACCTTCCCCTTTCTTTCCCTTAACACAACAATGGTGACCTGAGGGTCACAATGATGATGCATCAATGCAACAACAACAACAACATTGACATTGATGTTGACACAATGCCCTTGCCCTTGCCCTCACCCTCACCCCCTCCCCTTTCCTCAACACAACAACAGTGACCTGAGGATCACAAGGATGTCAATGTCAATGTCAACACAACATCAATAAACAAAGACAACACAACAGCAATGACATGATGACAATGACACATCACCATCACCATCACCCTCTCACCCTCTTCATCCACCTTGCAACAACTGCAACAACACAATATCATTACTTGTCCTCATCCTCATCCTCACCTGCCTGCTCTCCTCGCAATCATGACAACACAACCATGAGAACCACAACCACAACCATAACAACACATCATACTCACCCTCACATTCATGCTTACCCTTGTCTCATTGTAGTTTAGCAGTTGTGGTAATATAGATATAAATAAGCATAATTTGATTATGGATTCAAAAGTAACCAGTCCTTCAATGGTTGAAACTGGTTCTGCCCAGTGAGAATTGAGGTGTGATAGGGAACAGATTCCTTCCATTGGATGGTGAGGAAAATGACCTGAATGATCAATGTGACCACTGTAACAAGGACATTATTGATTTGTTTTTGATAAACCATGAGGGTGGCCATCATGGCATCACTGAACCCTTAATCCTCATTGTGACTTGGAATTGAAGGTGGCATGGGTCGTATCTATTTAGATCAAAATAAAGCAAATCATCAAAGGTGAGTACTCACTGTGTTTTTTGTTACTGTCCATGATATCCACCAATGTTTACTATGTGATATTGATCACACTGGTTGCTGCTGGTTCAAATGGAGTCCAAATGCCTGCCATAGCATTAGATTTTTTGGTACCATGAAACTATGGTTTTTGACAGATGGCATGACTACTACACTGGGCCTTATTAGGAAGAGTGGATTGCTCATTGATTTGAGTGAGGAGGTTTGCTGGGAAGTCATTTTCCAGGATAGAATTGGAGTTGCCTGGGGGCAACTGGACTGGTTGGGATATGATGCACTCTTATAGCACTTGTACAATAACTGGTGGAGGAAAAACCACCATTTTGGCTGCAAGGGCCTGTTCTCATTGTGAAGGTATTCCTTCTGTTTCTTTGCCTATTTGGAGGCCCAAACTGGCAGCCTCCATTGCTTCATGGTGACTTTCATAAGGTCACTCACCTTGAGGGACTTGTATTTCCTCCACAAGTGGAGAAAGGTGATCAGGTCTGAAGCCTAACAATATGAGGGAAATTTCCCCTCCTCAAGGTGTGCAGCCTTGAAGATTGCACAGATTTCCTCTGTGGAATTGTAGAGATGGACAGGATCCATGATTCCTGCATTAAAATGGATGGTGGCATTGGAAGGTTGTCTGATTGGCATTAGGAGGAGGCACCTGGGATTGTAATTGGTGAGGGTGCAATTAATTGCCTTCTCCTGGTACATTTACATGTAGTTGCTCATTTGAGCAAAGAAAGTGTGGATGTTCTTGGCATCGCAAGTGTCTCCCAATATGATAACATTTTGAAGGGGCTCTTGCCCTGTGAACTTAGAAAACAAAGTTCCCTGGATGCCCTGGACCAACTTGTCCATTTGAATGTTCTCATATAAGAGGATGGCGTGGGTTAGCACAGGGGAGGTTTGTTCTTTCCCTTGCATGAGGAAGTGGTGGTGGTGGTGGAAGCAGGAGCAGCAGGCTCTGCCCGCACCCTTCCCACAAAAGAATATGTCACTAGGGTGACATGAGAAGGTCCAGCCTGGAGCTATCCCTCACTCATGGGCATCCCCATTGATGCCATTTAGACCCTTTCAAATTGACAGGTCTCATTGTGCATTGAAATTGGTTGGGAAATGTTCTCCTGTAAAAGACATGTGATTTCTTCATGCATGACTTAGCAGTCATGCATGAGGTCATCATGTTGGTGGCAAATGTGATCCACCTAAGTGTAGAGATCTTTGAGAGGCTCTCTACTACAGAAAACAGCAACATGGTTAACAAGACCATTCACCATGCTTCTGAAGCCATTTCTACTCATGGCAGCATCATATCCAATGTGTTGGGCATAGTCATTACACATCAGACAATGTTTCTCATGTCTTACAAGGGGAAGGAAGGGGTGGTCAATCCACCTTCTGGGTGATTCTTGATGATGGCATTTGTGGCATTGTTTAGACAGGAAGTAATCCTGTTGACATTTAGTGTTTAAAAGTCTGGTCTAGTCTGGTTTTTTTGCTATTTTTGAAAAGACTGGACCTAGACCGGACCTAAAATAGAAGGGGAACGTTCAAAACTGGACTGGACCAATCAAAACCGGTCCTAAATGGTCTTTTGCAGTCTTAGGACCAGTCTAAACCGGTCTTTTAAAGATCGGTCTTTATATGGGTGATGACATCATAGTCAGACTTAGGGATGGTGGAGGGGGTTATAGTACCAACCCTTGGCTACATTTAGAGCGTTTGATCATGTGATCTGGCCCAGAAATGATGGAGATATCTACATTTCTGCGTGACATGTTGAATATTCTCTTGTTAAGCTAAATCTACATAAATAAATTCCAAAAAAATATGATAAAATAACCAGAAATAGTCCCAATATGGTAGTTGATATGTACATAATCAGTCCTAAAAAAGACCAGTTTAAACCAGTTTTTTTTGGTCTTTTTGATTTCTCCAAAATAAAAAAACCAAGACTAAAACTACAAAAAATCAACAAACAGTCTTTTTCGGTCTTGGTCTTGTTTGGTCTTAGTCCAGTTCGGTTGCAGTCTTTTGCCAGTCCTAGGACTGGACTTTCAAACACTATTGACATTTGCTGCTGTTGGTCATTTGACCAGCTGGCAACATGTCATAAGTTCACAACTTGTCTTGTAATACAGACCTGCCACAAGACAAAGAGTAGGAGCAAGAGGGGTATGGTGTTGGTGAATGCATTGTAGATGAGTAGTGCAACAGGATGGTTGTGGTATAAGGAAAAGAGACAGGTGTGTGAACCTCACATAATATAAGTGAATAATAATTTGAAAAAAAAAAGTAGTGTGACAAAGGAAATGATCAATGAGACAAAAAGATAAACTATTATTAGGTAATACTAAAGGTATGGTCTTTTTTAGTATTTAAAGATCTGGTCTTGGGATCAGTCCTAAATAGAACTGCAATCCTGGTCCTAAGATTTTTTGTAAACCTAAAGGACCAGTCCTTAGAGGGATGTTATTGTGGTGTTTAGTGTATGAGGATGAGGGCATGCAAGGATGAGAATGGCAATGACAATAGCATCAAAGTTGTCAGGTGAGGACAAGGGCAGCAACTGTTACAGATTTCATACCCCTTCATGATATTTCCTATATTTCCCTCTCCTCTGACAATACACTACACATCTCCATCAAGGACTTCCTCTCTTCTCCTGTGTCATATCCTGTACATCTGACCAAGCCAACTCCAACCCTCCAACCCTACTCCAATGTTATAGCCATTAACTCTGACATATTCTCACCCAAGACTTACTTCCAGACCTTTGGACATGTATTAGGGTTCCCTCTTGTCATCCTCCATTTTGGTTACCCCCTTTTGTACTAAGGTTTAGTAGCATTCTCGCCACTAATCCTATGAACCTGTGCCACAGTTCTGCATTCCAGACAGCCGGTGTGCAGCCTTAGCATTCTACATCTGTTCCTGTTATTTAGCTCCATTCTCTGTTACCAATCCTGTACACCTTCATAGTATAAGTACTGTACCCCCAAGCCATGTATTCCCCTCAGTTTGAATATCAACTAAGATTCCGCTCCCCTCTGATCCTCCACTAGAGTCTCTGACTCTTCTCTGAACACTACTTGACTTCATTACTGTGCGACATTAAGTCTTACTTCCAAGTTATCTCTGCGTTCTGAAATCTGGGACAAAGACTTGACAAGGGCATAGTGCTCCTCTCCAAGTCACTGAAGCCAAGTCCCATCTGATACTAATCTCTGGATGTTCTGGAGATAGTTCTGGAGTTGACCCAGTCTTGACAGTATATTCAAACTCATACTTGTCAAAGTCTCTATCACCACTACACTATGGCCATCCACTCTCACACTTGTACTCCCAGCATACCCATTTCAACCCAATCTGTATCTGACCATCTGGCTCCCCTCAGCATCTTCACTAGTCATCAATGTACTGTGGAAGTTGTTGAAGATTTCCAAGGATTCTCTGCCCGTCATCTGTTACAATTTTCTTCCTATCTCATATATTCTTTCTTGTCTTAGTAGTATGCCAGCCTTACTTCTGCTTCACTCCTCTACATGAGGAGGTTGATCTCTACTTACTTGCTTTTCCACACTTTTGTCCCACCCTATGTTTCTTCCTCTAGTTTCATGCCTTGTTACAGGACTGTCCCTTCCCTTGATTATTTCTCTTGATAGTCACGTGTCCCCAATATTCCACAATATTCTACAACTTTCCCCTTAGGTAATCTGTAGTACTTAAATACCTGTCCAGCCTGTATTTCCTTCTTCATTCTTGTTCTACACAATAACAGTGTCAGTTTTACGAATCCACAACTTGTCTGGTTGTGACTCAATCCCCTTGTCTCTTGTTCCCAACCTTAGCCTTGTTCTGAGGATGCAGCATCTCTTCGTGAGTACCTCCCTCAGAGTAAATAAAACCCCTTGACCTCAATGTAAATCTGTTGACTCACATAACATCATCCTTTCAATTCTGCCTCCCACATTCGACCTCCACAATGTTCTCCTGCATCAGAAACCTTCCAGTCCTCAGTTATCAGAGACAGTGACACTGCTCATTCCAGTCGCAGGTCTATTCAACAAGAACACCCCTTCCATGCTCCTAGCAGCATTCTGGAAGTTCTGAACCTTCCAGGGGATAATTTCTCTGAAAATCTGGACTTTGATGACCTTTCCCCTGATCCCTTCCACTCAAAAGTCCAGCATATTCCTCAGGATCCACTGGCACAACTTGCAAGTGCAATCCAAAGCCTTGCTCATTCCTTCCATTCCTCCTTCTCCAACTCCACTCCACATATCAAGGTCCAAGAACCTGACCAGTTTGATGGAACAAACTCCCATTAACTCCAGGTTTTCCTAGTTCAATGTGAGTTGAACTTTCAGAACCACCCCAAGGCTTTCTGCTTGGACCATACCAAAGTCACATTTGCACAGTCCTATCTCAAAGGGATTGCCCTTGAGTGGTTTGAACCAGATCTCCTACAATCCGATCCCACCTCTGTCTTCCATCCCCTCTGGATAGATAACTATGCAGAGTTTGTCTTGGAACTCCAGATGAACTTTGGTCCACATGATCCAGTTGGAGATGTGGAGCATGAACTCTGAAATCTGTCCATGAAAGATGGACAATGAATCAACAAGTATGTGGTTAAGTTTAACTGCTTGGCCATCCAAGTTCATGGTTATGGAGAAGGTGCACTCCATAGCTGCTTCTACAATGGTCTGCCAGACCACATCAAAGATGATATGTCATGTGTTGGCAAGCCTGCCACACTCTCTGGAATGCATAGCCTAGTGCAGTACATTGATGCATGCTACTGGAAGCATAAATCCGAGCTTGACTGCACCTCCATGCACTTCCCCAAAGTCACTCCAGCCCCATCTGAGACATCCAGCACCCCCACTTCTACGTCCGCATCTGCATCCATACCCACCTCTGACTTTGAATCAGATTCCACCTCCAACTCAGAAGACTCTCTGGAGTCTATTCCTGCTTCCCCAAAATTAGAATCCCCAATTGGTGAGAATGGCAAACTCACCACCATCAAATGTCAGAGACATTATGACCTTCACCTCTGCATGTTCTGTGGCCTTCCAGGACATCAGGCCCAGGGATGTCCTAAATCCAGTTCCCATGCTGCCATGGCTCATTCTGTGTAAGCAACTCTGATATCAACACTGGTTTCCTCCAATTTGGAGGCCACCAACTAGTCTGACCTCTGATATGCACAGCAAGGAGTAGTGTTGTCCCTTACTGTGCTATTTGACTTAATGCATCCACTCTCTTCAGCCATCCGATTCCCAGTCCTCTAGGTCATCAACATCTTGATCTCATTCTTGGCCAGAACTGTGGAACCCTCTGTTCCCAACCTTCATGCCTTGATGGCATTCCATTTCCAGGATCTCCGGACTGTTCTATGAACTCTGGATGAACTCCTTCACCTCCTGACATACCTCCTGCAATTCCAGATCTCCATACTTCAGAGTTACTCTAATCTCTTTGCCCATCCTTCACCCCTACTGTTACTAGGTGATCACTCTGATTGCATTTCTTTGCAACTCCATTGGATCCCTCTGTCTTCTTGATTCTTGGATTCCACTGACTCACTCCTAACACTCCATTGAGTGATGAGTTATGAGCAGTACCTTATTCCATTCACCTGGACATGGATGCCAACACCTTCTGAGCTCAACTCTGTGCCTTTGGGCAAGCCCCTGTGGCAACTCCGACTACTCCAATCCACATTTAACACCAGACCTCACTCCTCTCAACTCTGAACCCATCACAATCAATTCCTTTCCTTTGTACCTTCTTCCTTACTAGAAACTGGGACGTCTAGCCTAAGAGGGGGATAAGGGACTCTGCTTGGACCTCCTATATCTAGGTCCAGTGCATCTCCTGTCCATTCCAGCTTGCATTGTCCCTCATAGACAACATCTGCCCCATTCCTGTCCTCTGAGGGTCTTGATGAATTATCACTCCAACTCTCAGAACAACAAATTTGCATTTACAACATTTGTACATGTATTCTATCTACTCCAATCTGCTCTCCCACCCCATTCTACATCCTCTGAATCTGACTCCATTCCACCACTCTCTACATCTCCCACCATCATTTCTCCTAACTCCACTTCTGCCCTTCCTGCTCCTGATTCCTCCTTATCTGATTCCTCCAATATCTCCACTCTGGACCTCACACTTAGAGCACTAAGGTCCAGTCCAGTCTGGTTTCCACTTCCAGAAGGAAGCAACTGGACCACACCAATCCTTTTTCATCTGGAACAACTTTGGACCAATCCTCTGAAAGACCAGTCCACAATCAATCAGTGCATGATCACTCCACTTGGACATAGCAGAACCAGATATGCTCCAGACTCCAGGCTTTCCATTGAGCCATGGATCATGCAAATTCCGCCCACAGACCATGGAGATATGGCAATTCTTGGGTCAGATGTCATTTTTGCTCCACTTAGAGATTGTTGCTCCCCTCTCATTCTCCTTGGCTGCTATCTCTGCCACCTTGTACCATCCTAGCTCCTCCACTGCACACTTGGCCTCCTCCTCAGCCCCAAGTCACATCTCCACCTCTACCCTCCAGTGTTCCTCCCAAATGCCTACCATTGCTACTCATTCACCTTTCATCATCAATGCCAAACATGGTATTGGTTGAGGTGAACTCCTTGACCTCCAACTCTGACTTCTGGTCACTTTGTTGGTGTCCTTCATTGGATGACCACACCTATGACCCTTCTCCAAGTCCTACATTCCCTCCATCCTCCTACCACTCCTGCAATTCCTGTGTTCCAACCTTGTACTGCTGTAAACTCCTGCAACTCCTCTGACTCCTCTGACTCCTCTGACCCAACCTCCTACTCCTTCTACTCTGCTGCTCACTCCTCCAACTTCTACTCTTCTGTCTTCCTCAGCACCTTTGCCTGCCTTCTCCATATCCAACAGGCATTTTTGAACTCTGACTTCCAACTCTCTATTGTATCCTCACTAAGGCCTTTAAGGGTTCAGGCCTAAGAGGGGGATATTGTCATATACCATACATCTGACCAAGCCAACTCCAACCCTCCAACCCTACTCCAATGTTATAGCCATGAACTCCAACGTATTCTCACCCAGGATTTACTTTCAGACCTCTGGACATGTATTAGGATTCTGTTACAATTTCCTTTCTTTCCCATGTCTTCTTTCTTGTCACTATAGTATGATATCCTTACTTTCGCTTTGCTCCTTCACATGAGGAGACCGTCCACTACTTACTCATCTTCCTGTTGTACTCCTCTCCCTTTATCATTCCTCTCTAGTTCCTTATCTTGTCACAGGACTGTCTCTCCCCTTGATTATCTCTCTTGCGGTAGTCACATTTCCCCAATATTCCACCAAGTTCTACAACCTTCTACTTAGGTAATCCATAGTACTTAAATACCCGCTCAGCCTGTATTCCTTTCCTCATTCTTGTTCTACGCAATCACAGTGTCAGTCTTATGAATCCACAACTCATCTGGTTGTGACTCAGTCCCCTCGTCTCTGGTTCATAACCTTAGCCTTGCTTTGAGGACGCAGCATCTCTTCGTGAGTACCTCCCTCAGAGTAAGAAGCCCTTGACCTTGATGTGAGTCTGTCGACTCGCGTAACAAAAGAACAAGAATATCCTTTGTCTCTCCTATTTAGAAGCAGGACCACCCCAGCCAACCCAGGATTTTCTCCCAGTGTCCCAAGAAAGTTTTCCGTGCTCCTGATGACTCGGAAGAAATCAGAACACCCCAGAACCCCTTGGACCTAGCAGTTACCCCTCAAACCCAGTCCCCCACTAGACCCAGTACCCCAACGGACCCCTTCTCAGCCTTGAAAAGAGTTTTAGGACATCAATACACAGTCAACCCTGCATCACTGCCCTTGCCACCCAAGCGCACTACCCCATTGCCACCCTCTGGTTCCCAGCCCAGTATCCCAGTAACCAACCCATTGCCACCAGTCACCCCCTTGGTAACCACCGTGTCCTCCATTGTACCAACAACTGTCCCATCCATCTT
>JBBPMO010001431.1:0-10024 GCA_038090315.1 Xanthoconium stramineum
TATGACCATCAGTAATTTGGTGCTATTGATGGTAAAGTCCACAGTCTTGACACATGGTAGTAAGATCTAACAGACAGATCTGGATTATAAGAACTAGAAGTATGATGGCTTTGATCTATACTGTCAACGCTTCCAGAGCATATATAGCATGATCAATGTGTATATCATTATGATACATTCTATATGGCTTTATTGCATGGATAAAGATATAGATGGCATTATCATTTCCTTTAAATTTCCCTGATGTCCCTGGATCACCAGTGATGGATCTAAAAAGCCAAAGGGTATATGGTCAGGTTGATTTGGGACAAATCCTATCTTTGGTAAACAGGCTTTTCTCAAGCCCCATCTGTGATCCTGGTCAATTCCGAGCCAGTGTACCCATAAAACATCCATGTTCTCCTTTGAATGACTGATCCCATCCGGACAGAAGAGTACCTGCACCTGGAATGCACGAATGATCCATGCATACCAAAAGGGGTGTGCCTCATCTTGAGAACTTGTCATGACAACACTGCCATGAGATGCCTGTATGATGTCCTGAGCCCACCGAATGTCATAGGTAGTGTAGTTGATGCGTAGTAGTTTAGACTCAATGACTGAACTGAGATTGAGGAGGCAGACACTGGTGTGCTGCTTGGGAGTAAAAGTCTGCTCATCACCATCATAATCCAAACCAAGGAGCCTTGAAAGTAGATGGTCTTTGAAAGTCTGCATGAAATTTGGCTGAAAACCATGTCATTTGTCAGCGAAAACAATATGGTCTTGTGAAGTGATTAGTCTACCTTCACAGCAGGGTTAGTGAGATGTGCCTGAAGGAGCTCGAGAATGTTGAAGACATTGTTGGATTAGGAGACAGTGGCCATGGAATAACATAACAACAGTGAGGGGTTGATTCCTTGAATCTTGAGTAGTGGTTCATCCAGGGCAAGTTGCCACCTGAGAAGTGTTTCTCATCGTTCCTGCCTTGCAAATGTGTCCTGGACATCTTTCTTGTTGGAGGCACTGTAGAACTTTTTGACCAATTTGTGTGCCCGTTCATCCTTGTGGTTCGTTCTGAGTCAATATGTGATACATGACGGTCAGGGTATTGAAGACCTACCACTTGAGTCATGTATGAGTCTGTAGTTCTGAAGAGCCTGATCATTTGTTCATAATTGCCAGGCACATGAAACTTGTAGGTCCTGATGTTGAAAACCTTTGGCAGTGATAAAGAGCCCATCAACTTCTGATGATGACCAGAGAGCAAGGCAGCAGTCTCTCTTTGGTGCCTTTGGGCCGTTTCACAGGGGAGTTCTTTCATAGCAAAGGCTGGGCAAGTCATGCATTGAAACCTTCGCATTTCGGTATCTAGCTGTCATAGTGCTTGCCGCAGCAGTGCCAAACTGCCCTCAGTATGCAGCCTCAGCTTCGCTAGTGCATGCCATTCAGCAAGATGGAATAGTAGGGTTTGAACTATGTCATCATGCGTAGGAGGCAGCAAGCCTTCTAAGACGGGCAGAGCACACTATGAGGATGGTGGTGGTCACTGGTTGAGTCACTGAGGTAGAAGTATGTCTTACCTGGAGGACATCTTCAAAGAACCTTGCAGGGCATTGGCTGGTATCTGCAATGTTGACTGGAAAATACTGGATACTATCGAGTCTGAAAGGTGGAACAGCAGCAAACCTATAAAGAAGGGATTGCATCAGTTCGCCGGAGGCTTACATACGACTTAATGCACACACCTTTCATTGAAGACGTGAACACAATGTGGGTCAATTGCGTGGAGTATTCTGATAAGATGTTTGAGGACTGACTTCACTATCCCTAGCTCAAACTTGTGGAGTAGATCAACCACAAGCGAGCGAAATATATTGAAGTCATGGGGTGAGAGATGCTCTGTGAAGGCATTCTACATAGTTTGGGATAGTGGTAATAATTACTAGTAGCATGGGAACCTGATTGGAAGTAACTTACCACCGTTGGGACAAGGGAAAGTGGCTTCAAAATGCGCTCCACCAGGGTGCTCTTCAAAGGCTTGCCAAGGAAATAGATAGCCTGCTGAGCATCCAGGATCTTCTGGATAAAAGGTAGTCGAATGCTTGATATTCTGGCACTGAGGTCAGTGAGAAATCCTAACCAGTGGAAGCTTGATTTCAGTATCAAACACCATGGACATGGACAGATACCCTTGTCCCAGATACTCGCAAGAAGGATTCTAGGCTTGATATGTCAGTGAGATAGATACAACCTATAAGTTCAACTTACTTTTCAGGGTAGTCAGCAGAGTAAGTGAATATGTGTGGATATACGTGCCTGGTGACTCCATCAAAACACTTGACAACTATACCATTCTTATACACCTCCATGAAGGCATCATCCAATAGAATCCTCCAGATGGCGTACATGAGTTCACGTTTGCAGTGGGTGAGCACATTGGTATGGATCCATTTGTTTGAAAGGTCTGATATGAACTTGTGCAATGACTCAGGTAGCTACAGTAAATGAGGGTCAACTTGATACAGTGGCATTATTGGACAATGCTGTTAGAAGATCACCTACCAATGGGATGAATGTGATGGGTTGACAAGATCCTCGTTCTGGTGTGTTTCGCACATACTTACTGAGGTTCCCGAAGGAAAGGTAGATTGGCCATGCAGATGCATGGCTGAACTGAGCCAGCCGTGTAGAGTCTGACCACAGCATCAGACCCGCTATGACCCTCTCTAGTTTACACCCATCTGTTCTATTCTGCTTCATGATCTCATCCTGGGCTTCGTTCCATGCATCTGATGTGTAAAGTTCATCATACACTCATTGTTCTTGGCCTGTCTGAGAGCACTTCCAAACCTTTGGGAAATACGTGAAAGAACAGTCTTTTGGATGAGTGGTGAACACATACCTTTTTGAATGGGGTGAGATGGAACCATTTTGACGAGGCTTCAGCGAATACAGAGCATATTACATCCAGCAATGGTCAGTAGTGAAATCCCTCAATGGAAAAGGTGTGCCTGTTCCCCACCAAGTTCTTTTTCCTAGTGGAAATGAGTAGGTCCATGACCACCCATTTCCATTGGTCCATACTGAAGGGATCATCTGTGGGCAATGCATTCACAGCAGCATCTAAGTGCCTAGCTTCTGTTTGCGCATCAAAACCTTGCAGCTCTTGAATGTTGAAGTCAGGGGCTTGTAAAACATCATGGACCAATCGTGTGACTTCAGAATTTGATTTTTGATGGCTGCTGGTTGTCATCCATTGCATTAGGTGCCATATAGACATATTGGCCCAAGGCCAAGGGGGTGCATGCGCAAGTGGGTTGTCTGGTTGGCTTGACAACAGAGATGAGGACAGAGCTGATAAATCTTCAGGGAGGACGAAGGAATCTGGGTCGTGAGTTGGTCGATGGTGATACTCCTGCGCAATATGAAATCTGTTGAATGCTGTACAGATAGGGTATACCACGGGTACGGGTAACCTGCACGGGTCACATGACGGGTATCGCACGGGTACGGGTATGGGTACGGTCTTGCTGACCCACGCTCATACCCGTACCCGCGGCACAGGTTTGCATACCCACCGCTCTCTCCCTCCACATGCGATAATGACAACGCAATGACGACAGCGCCTTGCCCACGCCTCGTCCTCACCCACCCTCACATGTGATGACAACGACGATGCGACTCGGACAACAGTGTCTCGCTGATCCCTCGTCCTCACCCACCCTCCCTCACATGCGACGATAACGATGCGACGATGACTATAGCGCCTCGCCCACGTCTTGTCCTCACCCTCACCCATCCAGGCCTCACCCACACATAACAACAACAACAACAACAACTACCAACGATGTGCCCTCACCCTCTTCCTCATCCTGACGACGATGACGTGGCGATGTGCCCTGACGACGCAACGACGACATCAACACAATGACGATAATGCTCCCTCGCCATCTCCCTCCATCTGACCATCTCCCTCCCTCCGTCTCCCTCGTCCCGACGACGATGACAACACTCACGCCTTGCCGCCCAGACGACGCAACGACGACAACGCACCCTCACTGTCTCCCTCCATCTCCCTCCCTCCATCTCCCTCATCCCAATGACGACGACGACGACCTCAGACGACGACCGGCGACGCGCCCCGACAACACGACGATGATGCCTACGCCGCGTCCTCACACACCTCAGGCGACGACCGTGACGACGACGCTGACATCACGATGCCATCAATGATGCCCTTGCATGCCATCGCCTTCGCCCTCCTCCATACGCAACAACGACGACGCCCTCATGCACCCCATCCCTGCCCTGAGAGGGCACAGAAGCAACGGTACAACGCACACCATCGTGCGCGTTGTGCCATTGCTTGTGTAGCCCTCACCTTGGCCCTCCCTCCCTGCTCGTACCCCACAGGTATATCCACCGCGGGTATGGGTACGGGTACTAAACTTGGTACCCATGACCAAACCTGTACCCATGGCACGGGTACGGGTACGGGTCAGTCCCCAGTACCCGGGGGTATACCTGTGGTGAACCCTATGTACAGAAGCTGTCAAAGATGTGCAAAATGACGTGTCAGACAGAAGAGGAGGGTGCAGCTGAAGCAGCCAGGACAGGAGGCTCAGGAAGGATGTCTCAATACCTGGCAGGCAGCCTGCATGTTCAAGGTGCTCGTGGCTCTTGAAAGGATGAGGGTATGGAGTCTATGGAGTGGTTGGGGGAGGGAGTTGATACTGGCTCTCTTGAAGAGTGTGGAACCTTATTGTGGACCATAATCTCATCAGAGGGTGGAAGGAGAGGTCCGATTGGCACCTCCGAGTTCATTGCATCAGGCTGCTACCAATTTAAAGTCAGATCAGCTACAATATGTATAATTAGACATTTCCTTACTACACTCGAACTACTGGCTTGTGGGTTAAGTATCCGCAACATGATAAGCCAAACAAGAGGCACAATGCTGAGTGAGTCCCCTCCGAGAATCGAAGGCTTGTTGGCAAGCAGGCCCACACCTAAACATGTTGGTCAGTACCAATAGAATGGCCAAAAATAAGAGGATGAAGTGTAGACTCCATTGATGATGTATAGCCTGCATATGCAGGCTGAGGGGGAGGGTGGGGGGAGGTTGGAAGGTGGGCCGGCGGGGTGCGTGTGCTTATATGAGCAGAGTCCAAGTGACATGAGTAATTTTACGTACTTAGATGGCCAGCTACCACATTGCTTTTGCAACAAGGACAACTGGAGGTACACCTGTGGGGTCGAGGTTAATGGAGATAAAGCATATCATATTAGAATAGATGCGAAAACAGTAATCAAGAGAAGGAGGTGGGATCTCCCATGCACAAAGTAACAAAGCAATAAAATATATATTGGAGATATTAACAAGACAGACAGTAAAGCAGGCTATTCAAGATCATGGTGATAATCAAAAGGGTAAGCGTGTGGGACAAGCAGGGGTCTACCGAAATGGTCATGGAAAGTCTGTACATAGAACAAACAAGCTCGAGATAATATTTCGTATGCTGCCACATTGTTGGAAGTGTGCCTGCTGACCGAATACGAAGAGAACGAAGGATGTGTGTTGGGCCAAGTAGAAAGGAGAAGGCAGAAGCTCTGAAGGATCCCTATGTTGTCAGGGCACATGTCTGTGAATCCAAGGTCCCCTTGCTTTGTCAGCAATGGCTCCTTCCACATCATAAGCCCTGCAGTACCTGGGAATATGCACTCTAAAAGACCACAGCACTTGTAATAATGGTCTGCCCACAAATGAGGGACCAAGACGCAATCCAAGGCACAGAGCTTGTACGGAAACCTGATCTCATACAGCTCCCAGAGGATCACTTGGATCAGCTGAGGGGGCAGATTCTCCAGAGTGGCAATTGGTATCAACTTTTCTCACCAATCCACAACCTCTTTGGGAGCCCAGGAAGAGCCCTGGGTAACGAGCACAGCATCTTCGAAAATCTCACATAGCGCTGATTTGTGTAACTTAGTCTTGGACATCTTTCCCTCACCACTTGAGGTACCTGGGACATGAGTGTCCAATGCAGAAGATCGCATGCTGCTAAGAAGATTGCGCCACATTTGCGGCCCAGGGAATTGCAAGGGTGGACTGTGGTTGAGACAACTGATCCAAACATGTTGAATAGCAAGCCAGTTGGCCATGTAGAGCTTGTGGCATTCGGGGGATTGAGGCAAGATAAGGAGAGCAGGCTTGGGGACATGAGACTGACGATCCACCAAACTAGACTTCACCCTAGTAGGATCTTTGTCATCGCATTCTGCCACAGGGCTAAGGGAGAAGGCATCTCGTCCACAGTCAATTCTTCCCATTTATCCTGACCACCTGCTCCTCCCCATCTCTAATTAGTCCTGATGGCCATCATATTACAAAACATGCCATGAACCTGTTTGCAAATGGCATGGAGGCTGTTTCCTCGCTTGCTTCTTCAATTGAGCCTGAGATGGGGCTTTGCCAACATGCGACAGTCCCACCACACTGGTTGTCGGTGGCATTGCAGCGCTCTCTGGCTTGGTCCCTGTGTAGTGGCGACGCAAGTGGAAGTGGTGTTGAAACCCGCCAGGACTGGAATGTAGGAGGTCGAAGGGGTGAACGGTTTTCCCCTTCTTGAAGTATTGGGATCGAACAATGTGGTCCGGAAACGTATATCTAATAGGCTTTTCGATGATTGTCTTGTCTGTGATGGTAAATTTGTAGCGCATGAACCAGACAGGAACCCCTGCTTGGAATAGTCCATTGCAGACCCTGCTGTCTGTTGTGAAACAGCCCATCCAGTCTGATTGAACTGTGTGAGGCAAGAAACCAGGGTTGGCAATGCAGGGTTGTGCCACCTCAACAAACTCCAGAAATGCGAAGAGGTCTAGGAATGATCATTGTGCTTGGGCAACATATGCCACCACATCACACAGAATGAGGGGGTGCTGGAGGAGAACAGTGGTGGTGTGTTGGAGGGACTGAATCAATTTCGAGCCAATGTCTGTTTTCACTCCACGATTTTCCTTCCAGGTGGTATAACACTTCAACACTGTTGTGTACAACAATGTGACCCCCAAAGCCTTGTCTTCTTTGAGTTTCCCCACAACGAAAGCACAGTGAGGTTCAACATTGATGTCTTCCAGACAAGGCATATACCATGCCCAAGCGAGTTCAGAGGGAAAAGGATGGCATTCCTGACACGGTACACAGACAGTGTACTCAAATTCCTTGCAGTGAGTCTGCGGCCACTGGAAACAATTGGTGGTCCCAAAACGACCATCGGCTCGCACCCAAAGTTCCTCTGGTTCAGTGTGAGGTTCAGGAACAAAGGACATATTGGGACTGGTTATCACTGCATTGCCATTGCCTACGGTGGTGATTACCTTGGTGTCAAGGGAGGAGAAGGTCACTGCAGCCAGGAATGAGATTGCAACCTGATAGAACCTGAGGAGCTACTTACAATCAGTTGGGCGTGTTTGAGGTTTGAAGAGCGTAAGGGCAGTAGCCATGGTAAACAGAGGTGAGGGGATGAGAAAGGGGAAAGGTGAAGGGCAGAATGAGCTGGTGAGGAGGGGAAGAACATGAGAGTTGAGCTATGGGGACCAAGCCAAGAGCTAGGACAGCGAGGAGGGCGGCATGTGGGGAGCTGATAGAGTCTGGAAGCTTCAACCCAAAGATCAACAGTGGACAGGTAGATGTATGACATACCACCAGAAATCAATGTAAACAGTGAAGGTTGATGGGAGGGAAAAGCACTCCACTGAGTCTTCAACCCCACTGTCACTCGATACAAGGTGGTAACAGGGCAACTCAATGGACACCAAGTCCAAGAGCATTCTCAGTGCGACGTGAAGTCGGTACACTGAGAAAAAAGTGAGTGGCACCAAGCTGACTCAGATGGGGTGACCAGAGATGGATTGAGGATCACTGTTGAGCGAAGGGGAACATGTTGCTGTTGAGCGAGACACAATGAAGTGCAGCAGGAGGCTTGAGGATTGCTGTTGAGCAAGGAGGGATGCGTCGCTGTTGAGTGAGACACAATGAAGTGCAGCAGGAGGCTTGAGGATCACTGTTGAGCGAGGAGGGATGCGTCACTGTTGAGCAAGACAATGAAGTGCAGTGGAAGGCTTGAGGATCGCTGTTGAGCAAGGAGGGATGCATTGCTGTTGAGCGAGATGAGCAATGAAGCAAGGCAGCCAACAAAGGAGTGTGAGCAAGACAAGGGGGCAAGACATGAGGGGGTGTGGCAAGACACGACAAGGCTGCGGTGTGGCACAGCGATAAATGAGGTTAACTATAATCTCCGCATTGGAAGGTGGAGGGTCTGGGCTTACTTACCTCATAACAATAGGCAGAGTCCTAGATATTCATCTTCCCCCTCAATGCCCAGGATGCCCTCAAACCTTCATCCACACCACCACACTGACCTTGACCTGCATTATCTCTTGCTCGGCCTCTCATCCTTCATTGTTCTTTGTAGCATCAAAGCAACCCAACTCATGCAGCAACCAGTGTCATTATAAGGTCAGGGCTACACCCACAAAGAGGTTCACTGTCTGCTCCAATGTCTCATCGAATACCGAAATGTACTGCCGCAGGCACACAGCCTCTCAGCCTCACTATTGAATCATGTTGCAAACATCCTTGGTACCCCGAGGACTCTGTTATCTCTTCAAAGCAAGTTTTTCACAGTGCATCGCAACATGTGTTCATGCAATTACAATAACCACTCTACTGGCAGCTCAAGCAGGTTTACAATGCGATAGTGGGTTATATCCATACATTTGGACAAGAATTGTGGTCTGAGACTAACAGTGCAGGTATTGATGATGAGTCACTGACAGCAGTCACAGCTTGGGAAGGTTACATATTGACTCAGCTTGATGTACGTATTCTAATGTGTCTCACTAACTCTTCCGAACTAAATTCATTCTAGGGCCATTTGATAGCAGAATATCATAACACCAGATGGCCCTATTTTGCACAAATGGCCAAACTATGCACTGGCACATGGATGACTCAGTTTAGTGAGCCACAGCAAGGCATTGTGACTGCGTCGCAAGGATCAGATGTCGCGGTATCTGATCAACTCGATCAAGACACTTCAGAATCCAGTAGTAACAACGTCTTCGACAACCTTCCATCCCAGCTCCTGTCCGAGAATACAATGCAGGACGTCTCCAGTGTCTTTCTGTCCCAAGCCACCTGTCCATCCCAGCCTGTGTCCAGAAATGTGACACAGAATGTCTCTGACACGTTTCCATCCCAGCCTGTGTCTGAGGATGTGATGCAGTAGGGTTATGACTTGGACATCAACCATTTGTTGGGACTCAGGCAGGAAATCACCTCACCAAACCCATCTATTCAGATGGCAGTGGTACACAGTGCCATGTTGGCCATCAGTCAGATGAGTCATGGATCCTCTCTGTTGACACATCAGCACTCTCGTTCCATCACGAGGGTTTTTGGATATGCCCTACCACCATCCACCTTCCTCCCAGACAACCCCATTCTCATCTGTGCCCAAGGCTGCAAAAAGTACACACAGAGCAATACCTGCCGGTATTCTCAACACCGGATCCACCTCTCCCACCTCCTCTGCCTATGATGGTCAACCATAGGCATCTGTGTGGGTATACCCTGGGGTATCAGTAATCATACCCATACCCATACCCACCAATACCCATATCCACATAGTGGGTATGGGTATATATGGTGGGTATGTGAGGGTATTGCATGGGTTGAGAAACCCATGGGTATACATACCCCAGACCCACCACCACCACACAATAGATACACAGCAACTAGGCATTTGCATGGATATGGCCTTGCACCATGGGTTGTGAGTATGGTTACCTAGCTATATCCATACCCACATCATGGGTTTTCTATTAGAACTTAATGTTGGATGCACTACTACTAGTAGTAGTCACTATATGTATTGTAGAAAGTACTGTATCTGTTGGATGCTCTAGTAAGTAGTTGCTGTTGAATAATAAGTATCCAGCAATGTCTTAAAGTCCAATTGGTGATTGGTCTAAAGACTAG
>JBBPMO010001432.1:0-10020 GCA_038090315.1 Xanthoconium stramineum
CTTCCACAAGTCGAGTATAGCGCGCGCGATTTGGATGTCTGGTTCGCGAAAAGTAGGATGTAGGAGCGACAGAGGGACTAGATGCTGGGGCTAGAAAGTTGTTTTGAGACGATATAGCGCGACAAAATGTGGCACGCACGTTGATGCTCGACAGAGTCTGGATGGTGATTTTGCTTCCTCCACCAATGGCGATAATCCGGTCGGGAGAGAATGCGATGGAACGTATGTCTTGAGGGTGTTGGAGAGTGAGGAGTCGATCATGCGTCGACAGGTCCCAAAAGGTGACGGCACGTTCTGCAAAAAATGCGATGAACCGCTCGTGCTTTGACAGAGCGATGCACGAGCAGTAGTCGGCGTCGGGAACCGGCCATTCCGAGACTTTTGAGTGAGTGGATGTATCGAATTCCTTGATTTCTTTGCCTGATACGACAAAGAGGTGATCGTTGGACCAAAGGAAACCTGTGTTGAACTGCGGGGTCACTCTTACGTCGATGTCGACGAGCAATCGGCCGTCGTTGCTGTCCCAGACTCGAACGGGTCCATTAAAAGTGCCTGTCGCGATGCGATCTCGCGGCGAGTATTTCGCTGCGATCACGTAACTTTGGTGACGGAGTGTTTGCACCTGTTTGCCAGTCGCAAGGTCCCAAACGATGGCTTTTTTCTTGTCCGTTCCGGCGACGAGTCGCGTCGAATCCGGCGAGAAATCGACTGCACCGACGCAGTAGCCCTCCCAGTGCTTCAAAACTTGCTCGAACGTCTCTGCATTCCACACAACCAGCTCCTTGTATGTCCCTGCAGCGATCCATTTGCCGTTCTCCGATGCAGCGAGAGAGCGGACCCAGTCCCACATTTCCATACGCGCCACTTGTACCCCGTCCTTGACTCGCCACACACTCGCTCCATTCTCGTCGCCGGTCACAAGATACTCTCCGTTCGCTGTAAACGTCAATGCATATACATCCTGACCCGCGTCGACCTCGATAGGCGTGGAATGCGCTTGTCCAATGGTCAGCATCAATGCGGGCTCATTTCATCAGTACACACCATTCATCGTCGACGACGGAGCCATCAGCAGCAGGGTGATCGTGGAGGTTGACAGAAAACCTGTGGTCCATATATTTATTGCTTCTTATACACGTTGCCCACCACTGATATGGATCAGTACACACGCTCAGTCACCTCGTGTTTTCGGTACTTTTCCACCCAGCTCATTCTTGCAAAGCACCCCGTCGCGGCAACATACTACAATCCCGAGGCCATCAAGCTCGATGGGTGCAGGATAGCCCACGGACTGTGGCCAAGTGACCAAGAAAACGCTTCTCCACCGAGTGGAAGCAACAACAGCCCTATTTGCTTCGACGCCGACATCGTCTTCCTCAGCAGTTGCCTTATTGTCAGAGAGGTCGTGCGAATATATCGTCCAAGTAGTCTATAATTCAACTTGGTACCAACTCACGAACTATCACCCGTTGCAGGATGAATGGAACTCGGCTTGATGCTGTTTGTTATCTCGATTTCATGACATACGCGTATGCGGCGCTGATACATTAATTAGATAGTTGCGCCCCTCCATTCTAGCCGAACAAGTAGAGGTGAAATCTTGGAGTGTCGTGCGAACACGTCGTACCCGTTGCCCTCTCTGCGACGTCCGGGATAGGACATCCACCCAGGATGAACGATATAGAGGGGCTTCGTCAGAGAGTGGTCACGTCTAATCTTGATTTCCACCATCCCAAAGGCGCGAGCCTTGGCACTGTAAACGTTGTGTCACCAACCGCGTGCGTACGTCTCTGCATCCCACACGAACGCTTGTGGTGTTCCAGACGCTATCTACTTGCCATAGTGTTGGTTAGTGAGGAACAAGCCTATATGATATGTGGATCATCGGGCAGGAGGAATCAATGTAGGTCGGGACAAGAACTCCTGCGTACTTGCACCACACAATAAGGAGACCAAGACCGGTATGTGTGCCTGCGGCGATGCAAAGCGTGGCAAGATACCGAACATGAACAATGGTACGACATGAGGCATTTCATCCGCATCCTGAGACCGATAGGTTCGAAGGTCGCCAGTTCAAACCGTTTAGTTGCAAAGACATACATAGAACGTGTAGATCGTCCTACATAATTACAACACATCCAACGTACGTACATTGTTGAGAATATCAGTTAGTGAGATGTTCTCCCCAAACCATACAGTGATCAAGACATCGGCCGCGACGCGCTGGTAACCCACAATACGTCGATCCTCCACTTTGGGCGCAAGCAAGAGGGCACCAAATGGCTGTATGAGACGCACAGCGAGCCGTCGTGCTCTTGTCTCTCTGTCGACCGGAGCCACGCGTGCGGGAACGGCGTGCGAGGAGGATTCGGGTTCAGAGGACAATGACGCATCCTCATCCTCATCATCGGTTTCCCCATCGTTGTCGTCATCTTCATCGTCGCTTTCATCGTCCGAGATCTCGTCATCGTCTGGGTGTGGTGAAGGAAGTGGCATCTCATGGTCCTCTGCATCTTCGTCCAGAAGAGCGTCCAGCCATGGGTGGACAAGATACAGAGACGCCCACCGAGAGAGGTTGTCCCCCGTTCTAATGTCCAGCATTCCGAAGGGAGCAGTTTTCACACGGTAACCACGTCGACGTGCAGCAAACGTAGGAAGTCGGAAAGCGATGCACGAGAACGTCATCCGACTCTCTGCAAACCGAGGGGTAGGTAGGTGTTTCAGGTGGTCATATAGCCTGAGGGCTAGATCAAGGTTGAAGGAAGGAGGCTCCAATGCAGTGATGAGATGTTTCATCCTGGCATCCGGAACGGGCGTTAGGACATGGGACGTAGCTGGTCCGTTGTATACAGTGACATGGGCAGGCAGGCAACTGTTAAATTCATTGGGCTCCCCAGTCCATGCGAGAATGTCCACATCTCCAGATCGGATAAGAACATTCGCTAAAAGACGGCCTAGCGAGGTCTCCCCTTCTCCGTAGTTGGCAATTAAACTGGCGGCTTCGAAAATGCCGATCAAAGAATACGCCGCATCTTCTACCTTTGTCGTCGTCCGGGTCGAAGCAAGGCGTAATTTTTCCCGGATGTTGGATAAGCCTGGACGAAGTGCTTTCAGTTGCTCTGCAGAAATCCCTGTTGCCCGTTTCATCCATCGGGAGTACCATTAGTCCCGTATATAGCTTGCGAATCTCACGCATCCATGCCATTATTGCAAAGGGTTTATAAGGGTCTATAAGGTCGTATATTTTATGTCTGGAGATGACAAATCTTTGCAATAGATCAAAACATTGTGCGAACAAGATAAGATCCTTATAAGACGAATATAATACTTCCCAACATACATCGTGATTACTTACCGGCTACAAGGCAAACTGTAGTTATATTGGGATATAATGGTCTCCGAATCAATACAATTTTTGTGTTAATGCAACACAGGTGTCAATGGTGAGGTTGATGCCCAGAGTAACACACCATTATATTCCCTGCCGACCTCGCAAAGAATTGAGTTCTTCCTGTAATACAATGGAACAGCATGCAATTATCTGATACGATCGACAAGTTTATTTGTAGATTAATACATTTTTTACTACTAACACGTTGTACTGAAGTTTCCTAATGTAAATACCTTTCCCCGCGTTCAAGTCCATCAATCAAAGACGTCTGGGTGTCATAAACGATGGTAAATGGTCGGGGGCCGGGCAGGCGAACGGGCCGGGCGGGCGTGTGAGCACGAACAGGTCAGGTTGGTGTGAACAGATGGACACGGATGGGCTCGGTGGGGCGCGTAGGCGTGAATAGGCAAGAGCACGGGTAACCCGTACCCCTCCCAAGGGTACGGGTTTACCCGCGGGTATGAGCAGGGAGGGAGGGCGAGAGAAGCAATAGCACGACGCACACAACTATGTGCGTCGTACTGTCGCTTCTGTCACCCCTCTCAGGGCGAGCATGATGGCGAGGACAGCGTCGTCGCGTTGTCGGCGTCGGTGTTGGGACGAGGGGAGGAACGGCGGGCCCTCGTCATTGCGTTGTTGTCAGAGGAGGGCGATGGTGTATCGTCCTCGTCGTGTCGTTGCAGGGCGGGAGGGCGAGAGCGTATCAGCATCGATGTCAGGGAGAGGGAGATGGCGAAGGTGAAGGCAAGGGCGCGTCGTCGTCGTCAGGGAGAGGGTGATGGAGAGGGCACGTCGTCAGCGTCGTCGTCGTCGGAGAGAAGGTGAGGGCCGTCGTCGCGTTGTCGTCAGGGGAGGGCGATGGCGTATCGTCCTCGTCGTGTCATCATCGCGTCGTCGCAGGGCAGGAGGGCAAGGGCGCATCGGCGTCGTTGTCAGGGAGAGGGAGATGGCGAGGGCGAGGGCGAGGGCGCGTCGTCGTCGTCAGGGAGAGAGTGTGATGGCGAGGGCACGTCGTCATCGTTGGAGGGAGAGGGAGAGGGCGCGTCGTCGTCAGGGAGAGGGTGACGGTGAGGATGATGGCGAGGGCAGTTGGAATGTAGGTACAAGTTTTAGGGCTGTGAGTATACCCGTCGCGGGTATCGGGAGTCAAGGGGTGAGTACATCACGGGCGCAATGAAAACGTGGCATGACCAGGTGATGATTTCCAAAGAGTACCAAATAGATGACAAGTGAGATGGTTTTATCTTGTCATATCATGCAATCCCAAAAACCAAATATTGTGGAGGTAACTGCGTCAACCCTGCAATAGTAGAATGTTATCATACACTCTTATCAGAGTATCTAAATGAACCATCGGAATACCAAGCAGGATCAAAATCTAACAACCATTAAAATGTGTGACAAAACAACATTCAACTGTTATCAGCCTCGACAAAGCTGGTTCATGTGTATCTTACTGTCCATATACTTCCACACAACGTAACTACTTTGAAACATCCACTTTACTATCTTTAAATTGCTTTTCACTACTTTCCATGCTGTAGAAACATTGTACCAAAAGGCGAAAAAAATAAGAAATAAGAAAGGGTATACTAAACATAGTACACTCAAGTATAATGCATGTGAACTAAGGCTTTTGACTTTGGGGATGTACCGTACTACTACCCACTGCAGAATATGGAAACTCCTGGGTCACCAGCTGAAGAAGTTGGCGGGTGGCTGGAGCATCTAGAAAAAAGATGGAATGAGGTTCATTTCCTCTCACATACTTCCATATAATCTAATACACAGGTTTCTGTTGGGAAAGTATAAAAACATAACTTATGTAGGCAAGGGCTCAGCGCAGAGGAAGAAAAGGAGGACACATTTAAACAGCACAGCTTGTAAGATGACAATGGGTCATACTTGACAGCACTGGGAGGTTGAGGGCGAGCACGATGGCGATGGCATGTCAGGGGTACTAGAGGGAGTCATGTACGGCACAGAAGAGAGCAGGGGAGACAAGCTTGGCTCGTGATGGAGTGCCACGGTGCTGTCTGTATGATGGCGGTGAACTCATGCTTGACGGTGCGGTGAGTGGGTTGGTGGTGAGAGGTGTCGTCATCTTGGTCGGCGGAGGGATATCTGTAGGATATGGTCCGAGATCGGTAGAATCGTTCAATCACCTCCTTGAGAACATAACACAGGGAAGGTCAGTCCTCAGCAAATCGCTGTATCCACGAGAACACGCACTGGCTGAAAGGAGAACACCACGGGAAAGGTCAGCCCTTGACGGATCACTGTATATGCGAGAACACGCACGAGCTGGAAGCAGAACATGGCAACGTGGAGCTCCCTCTTGAGGCACCGGCACCTCTCTCTCCATCTGGTCGGTCTCGCAAAGTAGGAACATGCCCTGCGTGATGATGGACGAGGACTCTGTAGTAGAGGATCCCCGGGCTGTCGGAAAATGCGCCTTTAGTCTCTGCAGAAGCACAAGGGGAGCGAAGATGACGGATGAGTGAGGTTCGATCCTGTGCAAAGCACAGGCTAGTATAAAGCAGTGTGGGAGTTTGACTGTCGAGTTGGTACTAGTACTAGTAGATGGGGGGAGAGGTACTACTAGTACTAGTACTTGTGGCAGCCAAAGAGAATGAGTCCAGTGATGGCGTTGATGCCAATGGGGACTGATAAATGATGTGCCTTCCCAGATATGTCCACCATTCGCTTTATCGGAGGTACAAAGAACTGCGTTCATAGTATTCGGTGACTCCATACACTGGTTGAGATCGGCTGATCAATCACTTGCCACAGCAAACTTTCTGCCAAGCAAAGTTGTTGCTACCATATGCTACTGTTACACGGTCTGTTTCGTAGTACAGAGTATTCCATGCACTTAGAACTCGAAATCCGTGTCATCCTCACTTTCTCCCTCATCCTCATTCTCCGAGTTCGCATCCTCATCTCCGCCCCAGTCCTCTTCAGAGTCCTTATCCCCTTCATTGACATCTAAGTTCTCCTGCCCAGACCCCTCCCAGTCATCAGGTTCCGAGTTGTCAGCATATACAGATGTATCGTCACCGCGATCATTGATAGTATCCACGTCCAGGTTCTCACCGCTGTCTTCATCATTGGGAGACATGTCACCTCCGTTGTATTGGCATGCGTGACCAACGCCGATTCCTGAAAAGCAGGCAAACATATCCCTATCGGCAAAGCTAACTTCAATCAGTGGAGAGCTAGGAATTTGTACTAGAGACTTACATATTTACGTAGAACTCAGTCCAGTCATCCACATCGTCAGGTTGTCTTGCAATTGATATTCCATGTCTCAGAAGCATGTTGGTTCGACCTTGTGAGAATACGGGAATGAGGTGACACCTTCGGATGACGAGAGATGGGTCCAGAAAGCCGAAGGCGTCAGCGTCCTGTTCGGGAACAAACCCAACTTTTGGTAGGTGACCTGCCTTAAACCCCCACTTATACCCTGGTACGATGCCGAACCAACGGACCCACAGAACTTCCATGGTCTGCGAAGAGCGGTTACGAGAATCCAGCCCAAGATCGACGAATGGGATGATGAGTGCGCGGATGATATGTGCATACCAGAATGGGTGAGAATCTGCTTCTTCTTCGCGCGAGAGGGTCATGACAGTAGCGCTGTGTCCAGGACATATGAAATCCTGTTGGCGGCGGATATTGTATGCTGTGTAGTTTACACGGAAGGTTTTCGATTCTATAATGTGGTTGAGGTTGTCGATGAAGTGAAGTTGATGGTGCTGATCCAAAGTAAACTGGTGCTCGTCACCATCATAGTTGTACTGGTACAAGCGTGAAAGCATGTGATCCTTTAGCTTGGAGACGAAATTATCCTTGGGGGGGCAAAAATGTTTGAGCTTCTACAGATTTCTAATACGCATTGAGACTTACCTTGACTGCTGGATCACCTCGCGCACGGAGACTATGGAGAAGCATCCTGAGATCGAGGACATTGTTTGGCGAATGAGTCAGAACATGGTGCAGCTCAGGAATACACTCTGTCTCTGACGGTTCAAGGTTGTCGAGTTCCGAGACGGAACCATTGACCTGTTGTTGGTGCCGAACATGGGTAAGACGCCGCTCTTGCCTTGCAAGCTGTTTACTAATGTCTCGTTTGCTTGATAGTCCATAAAATTTCTTGATTAGACGGTGAGAAAGCTCTCCCTACGCCAGCGAACATCAGCATAAAACTATGAGTACGATGCATATACGGGCCCCACTTACAACCTGTGTTGTGTATGAATCTGTAGTGCCAAACAATTTGATAGTATTGGTGTAGTCTCCCAGGGCGTGGAATTTGTAGGTATGTATATTGATTCTCTTGATACGGGGACCACTCAGCGACGAAGTATTCGTTCTGTTTTTTTTCTCCTGCTCTGCTTGTTGACGCCTCTGTCGTATGACAACCTCGCCAGGCAACTCTTTGGTCTCAAAGGTGGCGCAGGTGATATTGACAAAGTGTCGAAACTGCGCGCTCAAACGCTTCAGTGATTGATCGAGGAGATGGAGCGAGTTGTCTGAGTGAAGTCTCAGTTTCGCCAGCGAATGCCATTCTGCCATGCGAAAGAGCAGGATACTGATGGAAGCATCATATTTGTCCGGAAATAGACCATCGAAGGCAGGAATTGCGCACTGCTTCTTGTTAGACATGTTTTCTTCTCGACTCAAAATTGGAGGGGTTTACCTGCAGCATGTCTTCGAAGTGTCTGGCAGTCCGTCGTCTCATATTGGCCACATTGTCCGGAAAGCAGCGAATGGTATCTACTCCGAAAGGGGGTATCATTGAGTACCTGCAAGTGAAAGTCTGCGTCTTTCTCTTTGAACACTGCATAAGAACGCACCGGTTATTCAACAGTGCAACTTTGGATGGATCTACACAATATAGAATTCGAACCAGATGTTTCAGAGTGTTCTTGACCACGCCGAGTTCGAACTCATGCATGAAGTCGACAACAATTGCGGGGAAAAGTTCGAACCCTAATGGTGACAACCGCTCCAAGAATACGTTCTTTGGATAGTGTAATGAGCCCTTGCTTCTTGGAACAGCGAACCTGCACTCACCAATGTCGGTACAAGTGAACAATCCTTTAACAAGCGTTCAACTGCAGCACTTTTGATTGGGATACCAAGATTGTAGATTGCGTCTCGCACAGCAGCAACCCTGTTTCGGAGGTATGTCCGTAGTTGTGACAACCGAGCCTTCATATCATTCAGATAGCCAAGGTTTCCAAAGTTCGCTTTTGGAATAAAGCATCGAGGACATGGACAAGCGCCTTTGTCTCGAATACTTGCGATAAGGATCCTTTGAGAGTGTCAATGACGAAGGAAGTGACCTTAGAAGTACCTACTTTTCAGGATAGTCAGCGGAATAAGTGAAGATCTGGGGGTATACACGCTGATATCTGCCATCGTAGCACTTGACAACCATCCCATTCTCGTACACATCCAAAAAATCCTTGTCCAACAGTATTCCCCAGACTGCGTGGAATAGTTCACACTTACAGTGCGCCAGCAGGTCAGCATTACTCTTCTTCAGACTCACGCTTGCAAGGAAGTTCTCAATGGTGTTTGGCAACTGGTTCATGCATACATGAGTTGGAGGTATCAGTTGTATGAAATAGACTGCGTACGGATGGAATGAATGCGATCGGATGACATGCACCAGAACCAGGTGATCCGCGGATGTACTTCGAGAGGTTCCCAAAAAACAGATAGATTGGCCAAGCACTGGCATGCCCGAACTGGGCAAGTTGTGTTGAATCGGACCAAAACATCATTCCAGCAATGACACGTTCCAGTTGGCAGCCATTGGTCCTTCTTTGCTTTTGTATTTCGTCATGTGCCTTGTTCCAGGTATCCGATGTGTAAAGCTCGTCGTATAGACGTTGATCATGGCCTGTGGGAGATCTCCAGATATGCTTGAATGGCGTAAAATGGAAGAATTTTGACAGTGGCTCAGAAAATGCTGCTTTGATGACAGAGGTGAGCGGTCGGTACATCAACTGAGGGATGAAAAAAGGGCGCCCAGCCTCTGGTTGTTTGTCTCGTGTTGGGATCGAGATTTCCACCGTAGCTTCCTTCCAGCCATCGTCATCAAACATCGCCGACGAATCACAGGTCTGTGACGTGTCGTCCAATCGTCGGGATTCCGTTGCAGAACTGAAGTAGGTCAAGTCGTCGATGCTGAAGTCCGGGGCTTGAATTACCTCGCGAACCAGCCGAGTCACCTCAGAGTTTGACTTCTGGCTGCTGCCCGTCAGCTTCCATGACATGAGCCGCCAAATGGACATATTTGCCCAAGGCCATGGTGGTGACTGAGTTTTGGAGGACGTAGGTGGGGTTTGCAAACTCGGGTCGGCATTAGCACTGCGTGGAAGGTCTGATAGGTCGTGAATCGATATGAAGGAGTCAGGGTCGTATGTACATCAGCAAACCAGCCTTTTGCTGGCCAGAGCTGGACTGGACTGGACAGAGACCCAGCTTCTCCAGCAAGGTACCTAACTGGGTAGATCTGTCCAGCTCCCCACAGACTGTCCCAGACTCTCACAGCTTGTCCCAGACCCTTACAGATGAGCCAAATATATACCAAAGAAATACCAAAGTAAATCAAA
>JBBPMO010001434.1:0-10005 GCA_038090315.1 Xanthoconium stramineum
CCGAACGTCAACAAACGAATCGACGAGAAGTCGCGTACCGATGCAGCCCGTTGAGGCTTGTTGGTAAACTACTCCGTCCACCAAGACATTCCAGTGCAATACGGCGCGCTTTTTTTCTTCTTCTTTGATCTCTTGATAGGCACAGACCTGACCGCGGTGATCGGACAACTAGTCATCAGACTCCTCACGAGAGGACCCATTTGATGTAAGTGTTGCAATAGTTGGAGACCCATCAAAACCCGGCTTACTACATACTCGTTGCGGGGAGACACTGATATCCGATTACTTGATATGATCAGATAGGGCGCGTCTGTATGCTTGCTGCGGCGTGTATACTATATATGCAGCTGTACCTGCCCATAAAGTAAGAAGCATCACCACAGTAGTACTGTCGAAGATAAACGGGATACGGATGCTCCAAGCTCCAAGCTCGACGCTGTGAAACACTCTCTGACGTATGGCCGCCGTCTCGCTGGGAGAGTGGCACGCATTTGGGTCATTGAATGCATAACTATTGTGGAGCCTGGTATTTGGTGAAGTTCGGATCACAAATATCTGATCTTGGATGGGCCGACATCCGTGGCTGATTCCAAGATGTAAATTCCATTTGATTTGTAACTTAGTGAGTGTCTCTTGCCGCAGAATTTCTGCAGAACTGCACAGGATCGGTATAGTGAAAGTGCTGTGCAGGTACAGCCAATTCAATATAACTCCGTTCTTTTGTGGGGCGCATACTGATATATACTTGCTCCGATTTGAATGTCGTCTCCCTCTCTTGCTAACCGCAGCAGATTCGAGTCATGTCAACCAGCCTCGTCTCATTAGACGAATCGGTGTATGGTTCGTTGTACTTCGCTATCGTCATGGCGACTGCATTTTACGGTATTACGTGCATGCAAATGTGAGTACCTACATACGACAAGGGTGGACACACTCTCATTACTTGAACAGGTTCTTCTACTTTGTCCAGTAAGATCCATGTTTCTTGCGCTCTTCTGTCAACTTACTATGTCTCTGCTCCAGCTATCAGAACGATCCGTTATACATCAAGGCATTTGTAAGTCAACTTGTGATCGATTCTAAAACGATGATGTATCGTCCTCCAGGTAACAATCATTTGGTACAGCACCTCTTTTCTCGGTTCGACGTGCCTCACTTTGTCGTAGGGTGTTTAATGCAATCCAGGAAGCTCTGAGTATCTCTGGTGGTTTGTTTGTTGTTAATATGCAACTCCGAACATCCCTTTTATACCCTGCTTATATAGTTTACAAAGCTATTATAATTGGCCTGGGGAGCCCTTCTTCTTCATCGACTGCGACTCCGTGAGTCATTTTTTCGAAATACCATCCATTTTTCACGTGTCGACTCCTTCACCAGTGAACTCTTCGTGGGTCTCATTTTTCACATTGAGAAAGGTCTATTAACGACTGGAAACTACAGATACAATGTCTCTTGACGGTACTCATCTGTTTTCGTGGCCGTAAAAGGTGCTTACCTCTCTAGGCCTTGGTTGCATTGCCGACACAAGGCTTTTTAGTCTATCGGATCTACGTTTGTGCGTCTCAACATCTGTTCGCCTTGACCTACTTGCTGACGGCTGCTCAGTTAGCGGGAAGGAAATTGCTGTGCCACTTATATGGGTAAGGAGCGTGCACTTCGCAGTTACACTCTAGCTTCACCCTTAATGCAGGTTGTCCTTGGACTCGTCCAGCTTGGTAAGATTTTATAACGTTGGAAGGAAGTGTGAAACTGACAGTTTGTTTTTAACCAGTATCTATTCTCAGTATGCTATTGCTGGTTGCATGCACATTAGTCGATATTGATGATCACAATCCCAGTATATGTCACAAACGCGATGTATAATTTGAGCGTGTTCGTCTGCTTCTGTTTCACGGGTTACAGTTTACTTATGTCTACTGGTTTCTAGCCTGATCATCCCCAACCTTGTTTTGTTGGTAGGGATATGTTGCGAGTTCACATCCGAACATTAACCTCAATATCTGCCACAGACTGCAAGCACCATTTGTCTTTCCGTTGCTGCTGGAACGGATGTCTTGATTGCTATTACCATGATTTTCTTACTCGCCCGCGAGCGGTTCTCCAGTGGTTTCGCAAGGTAAGCCCCACTGTTTGTCATATCACTGACTCCAGAGCGCAGCTAACCATGAATTTTGTCCCACAAGTACCGCACACATTTTGCAGCGTCTCACTATATTTGCAGTCAACACAGGTGCCTGGACGGCCGCCTTCGAACTTTTGGCCACCATTTTGGTACGTACCACATTTCGCTGTGTGCACCATTCTTCATATTCTTGACGCGACCGTTACAGCTGCGACTCATGTCAACAGACGCAGTCTACATCGTGTTCTCCATCCCACTTTGCTCGCTATATTGCAATACCCTTCTTGCCAACTTGAACTTGAGGGCGTACGCTCGGAGTGAGAAGATGACGTACAATGCCATTGATATAGACTTCATCACAAGTTCAAGTTTCCGAGTGTCCGATCGCACCAACGGCGACAAACAACATGGAGTGGCGAAGTTGTTCTCTTTCGCACGTTAGGTGGGTTTCATAATCTAAGCTGAATCAAGTTGTCACGGACTCATCAGATGAAGATTGTCTGGCAGAGAGTTCAAAAGACCATGAAGGTGGTGATGTTCCTAGACGCCAACTGGCAACAAGTCAGTCCGCCGTGGAGGGCTTTAACTTTTTGACAAGGTGGATCTATCCTCCTGTCGACCTACCGAACAATCTGCTATTTATTCTTCTTCCGGCTGAACAATTGTTGTTAGAGCACTTCCAATTGAATGATAACAAGGGACCGTTGTGTCACGGTGTGCTATATTTGTCACTGATGTCGGCGTAAGTCGTGCTCCGGACATCTCCGACACTAGCCAGTGACGGCACGGACCAATCATCAAGGAGAGAGCCTTATTGACCACACACCCTACTAGTAGTTCTGAGCGCGTTGATAGAACGGAGCACGAGCGTACCGAGAAAGCCCACATCAAGAGTGTGGCATTGGGCAATGGACTTCAGCACCGTCGAAAGCAGTCATTGTGTAACTTGAGGTCCAGTCCAAGTCTGCAGGTGCCCGATGGCACTCAGGGTTATGAACAGCGCGGAGCAGTGAGGTCAGTCTCTTCTGCACATCAGGTGTGTTTCACAGTCTAAGGTGATTCAAGTTGTCATGAACTCATCAGACGAAGATCATCGCATGACAGTTCAAGTGATAACGGAGGTGGGAACGTTCCTGGACAACGACCGGTTCACCAGAATGGTGAACGTAACGCTTGTGAATGGCGGGTGACATGTGCAGGTCGACCTACTGGACCGTCTTTTACTATTATTCGTTCATGACCTGAACTGTTATAACCGTGGATGTGACCATGGGAGTGTGGGACAGTGTGGCGGATGTCCGATTGAACTTTTGTTCTACGTGCTGCGAGGGCTTTAAAAGGTATATGTATGTATAAACCAAGGACCAGCTTGCCCAACGGTGGCGATGTTTACGTAAGGGGGAAGGTCAGTCGTGTGACTCAATTACCCAATTGCGTTCGGCGACTCTACTACACCAAGTCAAGCTAGGAACTTATGAGCAATGCATAACCAACGCACAGAAAAAATGAGCTTGAACACTCGCAACTCGCACATGGCTCGCAAAACATTTCTCCATGATCCCGAAGCGTTGAACAGTTGGAGCCGGTGACCCCAACTTGCTTTTCGCAGCGTTGACAGTGAGTCACTCCAGCAATTTGAGTGACTATGCGAGGCCCCAGATGACCTGCTTTTTCAGTCAACCAAAAGCAAAAATCGAATGTCGACACAGTTGGAGACGGGCCCAGTCAGGGCCGCCTCCCGTGGCAAATCCCCAATTCCAGCGTCAACAAACGAATCGACGGGAAGTTGCGTACCGAGAAAGCCCGTTGAGGACCGAGGCTGTCAGTAAACTACTGCATCCACCAAGATACTCCAGTGCAGTACGGCGCGCTTTCCCCCCCTTTGATCTCTTGATAGGCACAGACCCAACCGCGGTGATCGGACAACTAGTCGTCACAAGAGGATTCATTTGGTGTAAGTGTTGCAATAGTTGGAGACTTGTTAAAACCCCGCTTACTACATACTGGTTGCGGGGAGACACTGGTATCCGATTGCTTGACATAATTGGATAGGGCGCATCTGCGTGCTTGTTGCGGCGTGTATATATGTGGCCGTACCTGCCCACCGTTTCACTGGATGCACAGCACGCAGTTAGATCATTGAATGCATAACTATTGTGAAGTCTGGTAGTATCTGACGAGGTTCGGACCGCAAATATCCGATCATAGAAGGCTGAAATCTGTGGTTGATTCCAAGACATGAACTCCATTTGACTCGTTCCTGAGTGCCTCTTGCCGCAGAACGTCCGCAGAACTGCACAGGATTGGTGCATTGGAAGTGCCATGCAGGTACAGCCAACTCAATATAACTCCATTCGCCTGTGTGGCACATGCTGATATATACTTGCTCCGATTTGGATGTCGTCTCCCTTTCTTGCTGACTGCAGCAACTTCAAGTCATGTCAACCACCCTTGTCTCGTTCGACGAATCGGTGTATGGTTCATTGTATTTCGCTGTTGTCATGGCGACTGCATGTTACGGTATCGTGTGCATGCAAATGTAAGTACCTCCATACGACAGAGGTGGACACACTCTCATTACTTGAACAGATTCTTCTACTTTGTCCAGTAGGATCCATGTTTATTGCGCTCTTCTGTCAACTTACTATGTCTTTGCTCCAGCTATCAGAACGATCCTTTACACATCAAGACATTTGTAAGTCGGCTTGCGATCGATTCTAAAACGATGATGTATCGCCCTCCAGGTAGCAATCCTTTGGTACAACATCTCTTTTCTTTGTTCGACGTGCCTCACACTTTGTTGTAGGGTACTCAATACAATCCAGGAAGCTCTGAGTGTCTCTGGTGGTTCGTTTATTGTCAATATGCAACTCTGAACATCCTTTTTATATCCTGCTTATATAGTTTACAAAGCTATTATAACTAAACTGGAGGGCATATCTTCATCCCCGACTGCGACTCCGTGAGTCGTTTTTCCGAAATACCATCCATCATTCACGTGTCGATTCCCTCCCTAGCGAACTCACCGTGGGTCTTGTTTTTCACATTGAAAAAGGTCTATTAACGACTTGAAACTACAGATACAATATCTCTTTACGGTACTCATCTGTTTTCGTGGCCGGAAGAGGTACTTACCTCTCTAGGTTTTGGTTGCATTGCCGACACAAGGCTTTTTGGTCCATCGGATCTACGTTTGTGCGTCTCGACATCTGCTCGTCTTGACCTACTTGCTGACGGCCGCTCAGTTAGCGGAAAGAACATTGCTGCGCCACTTATATGGGTAAGGAGCGTGCACTTCGCAGTTACACTCTAGCTTCATCCTTAATGCAGGTTGTCCTTGGAATCGTCCAGCTTGGTAAGATTTCATAGCATTGCGAGGAAGGTGAAACTGACAGTGTTTTTAATCAGTATCCATTCTCAGTATGCTATCGCTGCTCGCATGCACATTAGTCGATATTGATGATCACAATCTTAGTATATGTCACCCGTGGTTTGAGAGTCGAAGGTGGTATAACGTTGGTAGGGACATGTTGCGAGTTCACATCCGAACTTTGACCCCAACATCTGCTGCACAGACTGCAGGTACCATCTGTCTTTCTGTTGCCGCTGGAACGGATGTCTTGATTGCTATTGCTATGATTTTCTTGCTCACTCGCGAACGGATCTCTAGTGGCTTCGCAACGTAAGCCCCGCTGTTTGTCATATCGCCGACTTCGGAACGCAGCTAACCATGAAATTTGTCCTACAAGTACTGCACACATCTTGCAGCGTCTCACTATATTCGCAATCAATACAGGTGCCTGGACGGCCACGTTCGCTCTTTTGACTATCATTTTGGTGCGTGCCACTTTTCACGGTGTGCACCTTTCATATTCTTGACGCGACCGTTATAGCTGCATATCGCGTCGACAAACGATGTATACACCGTGTTCTCCATCCCACTTTGCTCGCTGTACTCCAATACCCTTCTTGCCAACTTGAACTTGAGGGCATATGCTCGGAGTGAGAGGACGGCTCACAATGCTATCAATATGGACTTGATCACAAGTTCAAGCTTGCGGGTGTCCGATCACATCGACGGCGACCAACAACATGGAGCGGCGAAGTTGTTCTCTTCCGCACGTTAGGTGGGTTTCATAATCTAAGCTGAATCAAGTTATCATGAACTCATCAGATGAAGATCGTCACTGCAGAGAGTTCAGAAGGCAATGGACGTGGCGAGGTTCCTAGACGCCAACCAGCAATCAGTCCGCCATGGAAGACTTTCACCCTTTGACAAGGTAGAGCTATCTACCTGTTGACCTACCGAACAACCTGCTATTTACTTTTCTGCCGCCTGAACGGTTATTGTTAGAGCACCTCTTGAATGATAACAATGGATCGCTGCGTGACGGGGCGCCGTCTTCGTCACCGATGTCGGCGTAAGTCGTGTTCCGAACGTCTCTAACACTAGCTGATGACAGCACGGACCGGTCATCAAGGAGAGAGCCTCCATTGACTACACACTCTAGTTCTGAGCGCGCCGATAAAGCGGAGCACGAGCGTACCGAGAAAGCCCACACCAAGAGTGTGACGTTAGGCAAGGACTTCAACACCGTCTAAAGCAGTCACAGTGTAACCTGACGTCCGCCATTGCCTGATAAGTGTGGAGTCTCTGAGAGGAGTCCGGTAATTAATCAGCCGGCCATCACGAACTTCAAGGGGCACACAATTTGATGTAGGTGCCATAGTTGGAGTGCCACCAAACCGTGGTTGACATACGCTTGCAAGCAGGTATTAGTAAGTACCTGGTTACTAGGCATAGTTGGATGATGCGCAGTAGTGTGCTTGCTGTGCAACGTGCAACCGTTCATGATTCCTGCCGTTGAGGTGCACTGCAAGAAGGGACAAGTACTGTGAGCTATATACTTTATGGTGACTGCTTCTTGCTCTTGTGTATCCATGCAGGTCGTGACATCACCAAATTTATGGCAATCATGTCGTCCACTATCTGGCGAGATCCTGTGAGGACTGACACCTGTGGCGTGTCGTTGCTCAATCAATAATGTCGGAACCCCAACTCTGTGAGTGCCTCATGCCGCAGGATCTCAGACTCCGCAGACTGCGGTGTCACAGGACGAGGACAATGAAAGTGCTGTGCTAGCTATCATGCTTATATATGTGTGTTATAGACGATATCAGATGCCGTTTTTCGTTTCTGCTAGCTGCAGCAGAGTTGAATCATGTCTTCCAATCTTGTCCCGTCGCAATATGAGTCAATGTACAGTCCGTCATATTTCGCCATTGTCATCGCGACCGCACTTTATGGCGTCACTTGCATGCAAACGTGAGTATAGTTGCAGCCCATTCCAAAACATATCTGAGGTGACCGCACTCTCACCGCGTGGACAGGTTCTTCTACTATGTCCAGTCAGGGTCGTGTTTGTTGCGATCTTTTATAAACTTACATGTCTTCATTATAGTTATCAAAACGATCCTGTACTCATAAAGAACTTCGTAGGTTAATTTGCGAGCGATTCCAAAATGCTAATGTCTGCTCCTTCCCAGGTAGCAATTCTATGGTAACAAACATCCATGTTTCAGCTCGCAACGTACCTCACATTCACCATAGGGCACTCGACACAATCCACGAGGCTCTAAATGTTTCTGGTGGTTCGTTTATCGACATATAAAACCGTGGACATCCAATTCACCGTACTCCATGTAGTTTACAAAATTATTATAGCTGGCCTGACGGACCAATTGTCACCCACGTCCGGGAGTCCGTGAGTCACTGCGTAACAGAATTCCATCCCTCATGTACCAATATTCTCCATAGTGAACTTGTTGTAAGTCCCGGCCTTGACTTCCCTATAAGGTCTACTGACGGTTACTGCAGATACAGTACCTCCTGACGGTACTTATCTATTCTTGGTGCCCCAACAAATACTCATGTTATTAGATCTTGGTTGCTTTACCCACGCAGGGCTTTTTGGTCTATCGAATCTACGTTTGTGCGTCTCCGCCTCACATTTCCCCCCCATTTACTCACAGTTGTTCAGTTAGCGGGAAGAACATCGCTGCGCCACTTATATGGGTAAGCTTAAGGGACTATGCTCCTCATATTTCCGGTCTCGCTCCATCACCGTGCTGTAGGCTGTCATAGCACTCGTCCAGCTTGGTAAGGTATTATAAATTTTGGGTGATTTTATGCTAACACTTTCTGAATACCAGTGGCCATTATCTGTATGCTATCATTGGTCACATTTACATCAACCAATGCTGATAATTATGGTTTTAGCATATGTGGTGAATGCGCTGTAGATCCCTCTCCCTTGTCGCACAGACTATGGTTTCCTCATGCCTGCTTCTTGTTTTCAGCACGCCGGCCACGAACGCTGTGTTGGTGGTAGGGATATGCTTTGCATTCACATCCGAGCAACGCCCTTAACACCGGTTGCACAGACCACAGGCACCGTCTGTCTTTCCATTGCTGCTGGAGTAGATGTCTTGATTGCCATTGTCATGACGTTTCTACTCGTTCGCGAGCGAGTCGCTAGTGGCTCCGCAAGGTAAGACCAGCTGTCCGTCATACGGCCGACCCGGAAACGAGCTGACTATGAATTTCGGCCTGCAAGTACGGCACACCTTTTGCAACGTCTAGCCATTTTTGCGGTGAACACAGGTACTTGGACGGCCACATTCGCTCTGTTGACCATCGCTCTAGTGCGTGTGGTTCATTTCTGTACGTTTTCCGCGATATCCCTTGACAAGACTGTTACAGCTGCATATCTCCTCGACAAATTCAATCTACAATCTGTTCTCTATTCCACTTTGCTCGGTATACTCCAACACTCTTCTTGCCAATTTGAACGTGAGAGCGTATGTTCGGAGCGAGGGACCGACGTACAATGTTATCAATATGGATGTGGTTGCAAGTCCAAGTCTGCGGGTGCCTGATGGCACCCAGGGTTACGTGTGAAGTCAGTCTCTTCTGCACGTCAGGTGGGTTTCACAGTCCAAGGTGATTCACGTTGTTATGAACTCATTAAACGAAGATCAGTTCGAGTGATAACGGAGGTGGGCACATTCCCGGATAACCATGGAAGCGTGGGACAGTGTGGCGGATGTCAACGACTTCTTGAAACGTGTCGCAAAAGCTTTACAATATTTAATGTACATGTTATAAACCAAGGACACAGCTTGATGCCCTGCAGTCGTAAGGGGGATGGTCAGTTGTGTGACTCAATTAACCAATTGTGTTGGGCAACTCCACTCCGAGTCAAGCTAGGAACTTACGAATAACACACAACCAACTCGCTTTTCGTAGCATTGACGATGGTGAGTCACTCCGACAATGCGAGTGACTGAGCGAGGCCCCGGATGACTTGCTTTCTCCATCAGCAAACCAGCTCTTGGCTGTACAGAGTCACACAGAGTTGTATAGACTTACAGACCCTAAAGAAAGGTACCTAGTATTGCAGAGCTCCACAGAGCTGTATATTTCTGTGTCACCACACAGCCCCACCACTTATAGTAGGCTCTCCATAAATCAAACAAAAGTAATAAAATAAAAACAAGTTATATTGAATATATCTAATACATCGTGCACGTAGACTAACTCGGGTGGGGAGCTCGTCGTCGTTGTCGTCCGTGGGCTGTTTGTCCTGCCTCGTCGTCCGTCCCCCACGTCGTCGTCGTCGTTGTCGTCCACGGGCCACTTGTCCTGCAAAGGCCTCGTCACCGTCGTTGTCCGGTGGGGGCCACGTCGTCCGTTCCCCACGTCGTCGTCGTCAGCCGTCCCCCACATCGCCGTCGTCGTCGTCGTCCGTGGGCCATTCGTCCTGCAGAGGCCTCGTCGTCGTCGTTCTCTGGGGGCCTCATCGTCGCTGCCGCTGGTCGTC